>JASKGM010031500.1:0-25469 GCA_034509205.1 Ceratonia siliqua | reverse complement strand
TGCCCTAGTCATTGGACTGCCAATTCCATTCAATGGATCTTGAGAGTATTTGGGAACATTGACTTGGTCAGCATCTCAATCTCCATTATGTGTAGTTAAGGTTTAAAGGAATTTTGTGTGTTGCTATTTGGGGGCTAAGACCTGACATGACTTGGTAAGACCATGTAAAGACATATATGAATTCCTTATGAAGTGCCACCATTTGTTCATTTTCTGAGTTATCCATAAGTTTGAGTTCTTTCTTGTCTTCTTTTGTTACCAGATTTATTATTATGATTTCCTCGTTGTGGGGACCCATTCCTCTTTCGGATGATTCAATTATCTTAGCAAATCTTTCCACTATTTCGTTATCCTCTTTATCGCAATCATACATATCAATTTCAACATGAGAATCGATTAATGGGCGTTGAGTAATTTCATAAAGACTAGGATTTCGGGAGGAAACAAATTCCCTGAATCTTGATAATGAAAATAAATCAAAATACTGACAGGAAAGAAAATAAACATGGAATAAAAGATGTGATGAAATAAACTAGATATTTTATTTCTTTGAATAATTTAAGTCTGACATTTAGGTAATGTTCAACATGACCTTGGACATCAGTCAAGTGAACTGAAAAATACTATCTTTTTCAAAACTAAATATTACTCTAAAGTGCATATGTCTAGGATCGGCCTCGCATCGCAATTATCAAGCGACTAGCCCCTTTGATTTGGCTCGATCTGACTTTTATGATTTTCTCCACTGTCTAGAGTTTACAGCCTTGTCTGGCTGCATAACATAGTGTGCTGAAAAAGTTTGGCGGATGTGAGGTATGCCTCTATCACCTTTCTTCTTGGGCTTGAACTTGTATCCTAAACCATGACGACCCACATTCTCAATGACCTCGATGGGTGCTGGTATACCTTGCAGACTTTGTCCCAAACTCTTTCCTGGCTGATATCTGATCTTTGTCATGATTTCTTCCACCATATTCCTGGGTTGAAAGGGCTGCTCATTCATGATTACTTTCTTGGAAATTTCCAAAGCTTGGAAGGAATTCCCAAATCCTGGTCAACAGCTTCCACGTAAGGCACTGATGATGGTTTGAAAATTAGCATATCTTCTTCACTCCGAATGGTTACAATCATTCTCCCATTAATGAGCTTGAGCCTTTGGTGCCAGGATGACGGCACAGCTCCTGCTGTATAAATCCAGGGTCTTCTTAATAGTAGCGTATACGAAAGCGCGATATCCATTACTTGACATACCGTTCGAAAGGTACTAGGACCGACTCTAAATTCAGGGTAATGTGTCTTTTAACCTCTCTTTTGGTACCATCGAAAGCCCGCACTACGAGATCATTAATTTGTATGCTTTCAATATTAACCGACAGTTGCAACAATGTGGAGTATGACATCACACTTAGCGAAGAGCCATTATCTATTAACACATTCAAAGCGATACATCCTTCTCATTTTGCAGTGATGTGGAGGCCCCTATTATGATTGCTCCCTGATGCACTTAAGTCTTCTTCAGAAAAGGTGATCATGTTGGACACCTTCACATAGTTCACCAATTCTTTAAACTTTTTCAGAGTGACAGTGGGACTGATGTATACTTGATTCAATATCTTCTGTAATGCTTTCCTATGTATCTCTAAGCTGAGAATCAATGACAATAATGAAATCTTGGCTTATGTCTTCCCTAGCTGCTCCAGAATGTCATATTCACTTTGCATCTTTATTTTGAGAAACTCATCATCTTGATTAGAATTCAGCTCTGGTGTGACTTTCACTACCACCTCTTTGCCCTTGTTATTGATTTCCAAATTTTTGGGGGTGTATACTCTACCGCTTCGGGTTATGGTTCCCACAGCCAAGTTGTTTACACTAGTGTCCCCTTGATCCAGAGGTAACTCCGTAATTGTTATAGGGTTTTGAATGGTCGCTGTTGGGTTGTATACCAAGGGACCGCTTTATCACTGTTGTAGGGGAACGGGGTCGGTGTATTGATTATCATGATCGGCGTTGGCACCGTATTTACAGGTGGTGTTTGTCAAGCTATGAGGGTCATAGTTTTGGGAAAGAACCCTTCTCCAGTAATCACTGCGATCTCTGGTGTTTGCTCCTTCCTTGAGAATTGTATAACTCCCAAGGTGATCCATCTTTGTAAGGCGTGTTGGAACGCCTTGCAGTGTTCTATATCATGACCCTGGACTACTTGATGATAGACACAATGAGCACTTTGGTCAAGATGTTCCTTATTCAAATCTATCTCTCTAGGCTTCCTCACATCAAATGCTGATGAACTTAGATTCTCAAAGATTTAAAGCTTGGTCAATTTTACCTCTGAGACCTTTCTTATGGAACCCCGTCCTTTTAAAATAACACCAACTTGATTATTATCCTGATGATTGGGAAAAGGGTTGGTGTTGATGTTGGGGTTTATGTAATTCATCTATAAGGCCCCGATTTTAATTAATTTCATGACCTATCTTTGAAAGGTTTGACAATTTTCTATTGAGTGCCCTATTACACCATAGTGGTATATACATTGTTCGTTTGATTTGTACCATGTCGGGTAGGGGGTTGAATTGGTTCAGTGGGTACTGGGCTTATGAATCGCCCATCAAATAACTTCTTATACAGATCTATGTTGGACATTTGGAAGTCCAGGAATGGCTCTGAGTTCTGGTTCCTCTTGTTTTGTTGGAAGTTATTTCGTCCTTGCCTGGGTGTCTGCCGTTGATTATAATTAGATTGGTACCCTTGCCTCCTATTTTGGTAATAGGGACGAGAGTCATTTTGGTAATTGTGGTGATTGTCCTGCACGTAACCGACTTCAGGCTCTTTCTTCTTTTGCGAGAAGTTCTTCTTTTGATTTGATCCGTTGGGCTCATTATTTTCTACTTGGATTTTTTCATTTCGGATCAACACTTCTATTCTTTTGCCTGCCTTAATAAGATTCGAGAAATCATTAAAGGCACTACCTGCCATGAGCTCCACATATGAAGACCCCAGAGTTCCCAAAAAATAAGAACAGGTTTCAGAATTCACCATTGGAGGTTAGACCTCGGATGCCAGTTTCCTCCATCTCTGTCCATACTCCTTGAAGGTCTCATTTTCTTGCTTTTGCATAACCTGGAGTTGCTCCTTAGTTACGGCCGTATCAAGGTTAAACCTATATTGATTGAGGAAAGTGTCTGCTATGTCCTTCCAACTATTAACCCTAGAGTGATCTAGCATCTTGTACCACTGTAAAGCGGCACCTGTTAAGCTCTTGTAAAAGAAACTTAATAGGAGCCTTTCATTGTCCCCGGTGACTGCCATCTCAGTGCTGTAGGACCTTAAGTGATACTAGGGGTTGGTATTCCCATCGTACTTCTCAAACTCGAGCACCTTAAAATCTTTTGGAATGGTGACATTAGGGGTCAGCCGTAATTCCTTGGCTCTGACAGCCCCGAATGCCCCATTCGCTGTATAGCACGTAATTTCTCTTTGAGACTGTGAACTTGCTCGAAAACTTTTCTCTCCCTCTCAGTTTCTTCTTCCTTTGTAGGGGAAGCAATGAGCACTTGATCAAACCTAAAAGTACAATGCGGAGCTACATTCCCCGCCCCTAGGGGGAATGTGGCTACTGGCAATGGCTATGGGATATTGTTAGCTATTCTTGGTGTCCCTGACACCTGACCAGCATGGAAAGTTTCTTGTTGTAGTGGGGGAGTTTCCTTGCTCCTCATATTTTTCGTGATGAGTTACATGAATTTAGCCCTTTGATCTTGCAACTGATCAATGCGGTCCTTTAGCCTTTGGACATTTTCAGCATTTGACATCTTAATCGACATGGCAACTAACCTAGTACAAATTTGGCGGATAGATTGGAAGCGCTTGGCCAGACCTTTTCTCGGAGGTGCAATGATGAAATGGTGGTTATCTTCCTATAGAGTCAAAACAATGTGTATTGTTAATGTCTAATTAGAAAGTTTTTATTACCATTCAGGCTTAGCCTCGTTTATGTTCAAATTTTTATGGCAAAGATTGGCATTAAAATTCTTCCTTGATCATGCTCGCATTGAGAGTATAATACCCTACAATGAAAAACATGGTATACGGTATACAGGGATCCATGTCACGTGTATATCGTTTTAAAAGAAATTCAATTCCTATGTTCCTTTGAAAGTACAATACTTTACAAAAGTAAACATAGTTAGTGAACACCTAGGGAAATTTTAAATCATCACGTAGGTGTCACCTTGTTGCGTCTTCATTTACACTGCCTGAGGAACCGTGAGCACACAGCATTTTATAGAAGAACATGGTGAGCAATTCATACACTTGATTAAGTACACAGTTGCAGACAAAATATTTGGATTTTATTCATTGATCCCATGAAATACAATATTCGTGATTCAAATACATTTATCCAAATGATAAATAAGCTCTTTACATAAGCCTAAGAAAGCCACTAAATCAGGGGATGATCTTGGTACTACTATCGCCTCTGCCCGATGAAACCTTTTAATAAATTATGGTAGTTTATCTTGCACTTCTCTTCGTGTTTCTTCGCAAGTGTCTAGGAGCCGAGTGGCTATATCATAGAGCATATGATAATAATTCCTCCATTCTGCCTCCAAACATTCTTTTTGATTAAGGTATGCCATGAGATCTGCTGATACCGACTCAATCATATTAAGAACAATTTGATTCATATTATTTAGGCAGGCTATCTCTGCTCTTGCGCCCGCCAAAATTTTTCGCAGAAGGTTATTGGTGGATTGCTCCTGCGCCAATAAGTTATCTTCCTGCTTTAACCTTTTCCTGTTTCGAATCTCATTGCTTTCTATATGCTTAGCATTTTTCCTGGCTCACGCCAAATCATGTATCCATAGTTCTTGATGCGTTCGGAGGCTTCCTTCGCCTATTCAGATTTCTCTTTCTAGCTCTTTTACCTGTTTGATTCAAAATCTTGTTTACTCAGGTTAAGTTTGAATTTTCTTCTTTAATCATTGTCATACTTGCTTCCAAGGTTTCCACTTTAATTTTAAGCTTTTGTTGTTTCTCGGAGGTAACTGGTAGCTATTGTGTAGGTGGAAGGTCTTCTTGCTTTTAGTCTACCCACTCATAGTACTCTTTAGTAGCCCCTGTGATCTTTTTTCCTAACTCCGGCTTGCCCATAATCCTTTTGTCATCCCAGGCGTGCTTGATTTTCATAATTAGGGTCTTGTTTTCCTCTTGATCATAATAAAAAGAAAACCCCTTGGTTATCATCTTGGACGGTACCTTCTGCAGGAAAGCCAGTTGTCTGAGTGCCACTGTCAGGGAGTAAGAGATGCACCATGTGACATCCATTAGATGTACAAAAGGAAAACTACCACAGCTGTATATTATTTCCTCTCCTTTCCACCACGGTAGTTTCCACAGAACTTCCTCACTTTTGGTGTTGCGCAACAACTATTCCCATTCTATTGCATTCCAGCCTTCTATCCTCAAGGTGATGAAGAAATCAAATGGTCGCAAATTAGGTATTCTTGAATTTGGTAATTTCCCTAGGAGATGGGAAACCAACCAAATATACAGCATGGGCAGACAACATTTGAGCTTCCCTCCTTGATGTTCTTTAGAAAAATTGAGGGCGAGGAAGGACTCTGCCAGGATAGCCGGTATAGGACTAATTCCATAATGTTTCATAGCATAATAAGCGTTGATAGCACTTCTACCCACAAAATCGACCGCTGAAGGGAATAGCACTAGTCCGTATATCATTATTGATAGTATTTTCGCCACCAAGGCCCATTGTTTTTCTTTGACCAGTTCTTCTAGATACTTCTGAAGGTAGGCCTGAGGCAACCCCTCTACTTGTCCCCTTTTAGCCATTTTTGCCTAAACCTCGATGGTATCTTTGTTTAAAAGGCTTGCTATAGACTTATCTGATATACTATAGCCTGAGTAAAAGAGAACTTTGGTGGATCGTGACACAGGCAGATTGATCATCGCGCCATACTTTCTGTAGTTGGAGCGAGATGTGCTTGAGACAATGGAAAACTCCTAAGTGACGGGTCTTAGAATTTTTGCAAAGCAACAAGGGCTGAACACTGAACCAGTATGTTGATCAAATTCAGGATTTTCCCATTTCTATTCTCTATCGATTCTCAGAACATTCGGGGTAATGACCTCTCAACAATCCTTATTTTCTCCAAAGTTGCCATTGGTGCCGATACGCCTATTCTTTTCTTTGTCTGACTCATTTTAATGCCAATCTTTACTTTTATGTTCAAAAGTTTTGATGCCAAACCTATAATGGTAAAGAAATATGAGGTAATGTAAAAAATTAATTTTATGCATACTGATGCCAAATGCAGGATCAAACTTAAGGATAGGAGAGCTCACTCTTTATTGTCCTAATTAGGTTTGATTCTTCCTATAAGGTTGTTTCTAAGGTAATAATAATGCAAGATTTTGGGTAGGTCTATGTTCCTCACAAGGGTGGCTTAGAAAAAATTGCCCCTACTAGAATAGTAAGGATCTCGATTCCTTAGTTTAATTGCATGGGTGGACAGAGCCTCCACATGAATCAGCCAAGTAAGTGAGTTAACAATCTGAGCGAAGGCTTTGATGAATACTTGGGGGAAATCCCACTAGGAATCACTACGCGACCTTCATTTCTCTCCTAGGGTTCACACAGACCCAAGAATAAGGCCCAAAAGTATGTGCAAAGATTGTGAATGGTGCACAGTGTGTGATGAGCATGTAAGCCTTAGTCCTAATATTTACCCAAAGGAAACCCCAAAACAAACATAATAAAGTAGTTATTTGTCATCTACCCTAGGGTGTAAACAGATACTGCATTTATTGTCATCTATCCTAAGGTTCCAATAATTCATGCCATATGAAAAGCGATTAAACACGCACATTTAGAGTGGCAGTAAAAACATAGGTACAGCACCCAAAGCAAGATATTTGTAAGTTGCAGTAAATAATAAAGAAATAAATGGGATAAAAAATCATACAAAGCACAAACAATTCATAATAGGCTTGACCCTTTAACAGTCCCTAGTGGAGTTGCCACACTGTCACAACTTGACGGCCGATGAACAGCAATCGTTTTATGACTTTGGGAGCGTGGGGGAAAAACATAGAGAAAATGGGAGTCGCCACCAATTAATTAGAAGGATAATTGGGATCCTTAAAAAAAAAGAAAGGAAAACTGGCCCTCGGAACTAGAGGAAGGGTTCAGAAGTCTAATTATGTGTAGGGAAGGTGTTAGGCACCCCATAACGTCCATCCCTAAAGATGGTTACCCTAAATTGTTCGTGCTTTAAAAATTTAATTTATTTAAATTACCCTTTTTTATTAATAAAATAATAATGGACAAAGATGGAGAAACAAATAACTAGACTTGCCTTACCAAATAAGTGCCTACGTATCCCGAAAGGGATTAAGGTCAACATAGTTCGGAAATGGTTTCGTTAAGTTGATTAGTTGAGATTTATAATCTTTGACCTAAGAATATTAGGACATTAGAGGAATATAAAACTCCACCTAAAGCCTGGAAAATGAATTAGGAAAGGAACATTGGGAAGAATATACCTCCACTGAATGCCGGAGAAAATTGAGACTTTGAGAAAATAAAATTCCATTGAAAGTCTAGCAAAAGAAATAAGCGTGACCTTAAGGAAGATGAACTTCCACTGAAGGTCTGTGAGATTTATGGCATCGGGGAGTATGTAACTTCACTAAATACCATGAAGATTAGGACTTTGGAGAAGTTTAAACTTCTACTAAATGTCCTTTAAACTTTCACAAATGAAATGAAAATGGTGATTTTATTATTCTTAATCAAATCTTAGTTTCCCCAGTTTTTGTGACAAAACTGAAATTTCTAAAAGAATAGTGATGAGAATGGAATTCCCAAAAAGTATTTAGGCCAAAATAGAATTCCTAGGAATGTTGGGGTTAAGACAAAATCATTAAAAATAATGGGACAAAAATGAAATTTATACCAAATAAAGGGGTTAAAATGTAATTTATGCCAATAGTGGGGCAAAAATGTAATTTATGTAAATGTGAGACCAAAACGTAGTTTATAAAAGAAAGAGGTCACGCAATTTTTATAAAGGTGTCAAAATGTAATTCTTATAAATACATAGGCCAAAATGTAGTTTTTTAGAAGTACTTGGAATGAGGATCACATTGCAAAAATTATTCCTAGTTTAAAGTATAACAATTCATAAGAGTTTTGAATCTTCTTAATTTTCTTTTTAAAATCATTTTACTGGGCCATTGGAGCCACCTTGGGAACACTAGGCCCTAACCCTTATTTTTCCATTTGTAATTTACGAGAGGAGGTATTGGGCCTTGAATCCCTTTTTATTTAAATAATTGGGCCTTTGAAACTTTGTAAAATTTTCCATTTTAATGGCATTTTGGGCTTTTGGAACCCCTCTTAAACATAATCCAATTAGGCTTTGGAAACCTAGATAGCAAGGTAAGTAGGAAACCTGTCGTGGAGCCAATGATTGACAGCGAGGGATAAATCCCAAGGCAACACAGTAAGCAAGAGGACGAATTACTATGCCAAATGGAACGAATAGAAAAGAAATTTTGGGTACCAATAAAACAACAAGAATAATAATCAAACAATAAATCCTATACAGCCCTATCTGGAGAACTCATACGTATATATATATATATATATATATATATATATATAAGTACACATGTAAAAGACCTCCATTTATCGTTAATGAAAAATTCATAACACCCTGTTTAAGTGAAACTAGTGGTAGTGTTTTTAACTAAACTGGTAGCACCATGTTCAATAAAGAAAAATGGCAATAGCATAATTAGAGTAGCACAATTATACTAAACCACCAATGATATGTTCAAACAACATGATCTAATCAGCGAAGCAATCAACATGCTTAAAACTTTTTTCATGCTTAGGTGAAAACCAAAATCTTAATTCCTGACTTTGAGATATAAAAAAGAAGAAGAACACCTCTTAAGTAAACTACAACAGAATTTGTGAGGCACCCTCAATCATCATTTCCAAACATAACATATTTATTGACCTAAAACAGCCTAACACGAATTCAGAGAATATGTTGTAGCAGAGATTAACATCAGAAGAAGAGAAGAGTATGAATTCAACAGAGATTGGCCTGAAACTAGGAAATCGTACTTCATGCAGAAATTAAGAACTCACTGAATGCAACTAGCATTTAGAGACTCATGGGCTTACCAAACCCAAAAGCACCTCCCCCAACAGAAAAATGCCATCTAATTAAAAGAAATCTCTATATTTACTACAAATTATCAAAATAATAAATCTCAATTTAGTGGTTAATGCCTTAGATTACACAGAAAACCTAATTCCCATGTGTATTCTGAATTTACTTTCAAGCAATAAATCAATGAACTAGCAATCTTATAGCCTGGACACACAGAGCCATCAAATGGCTCCTCACCATATTATAGAATAATGAAATCTATGACCCAGAATTAGATTTCATACTACCATCCACAAATAGAATAATGACAATCAATTGATATTTCAGAAAGTGAGCCTTTCTAAACAAAATAATTGCAAATTCAAGACCATGAAGTATCAAATTTGGTCAACCAAATATATTACATAACCAGACAAAACGAAAATGGGGTATATACAAGAATGAATTAGCCCACAGAATTTAGTAGAATGCAAATTAACTGTCCAAGCATGAAATATGATGATTCAGATAGCAAATATCCACCCTGATGTTAGCAAATTGGAAATCAGAAGTTGCAACATGAATAAATACAAAAGAATCCCACCCCTGACTATACTAGGATAGTATTCGAAACTAAAATACCCAGTTTTTATGCAATGAAGAATCAAAAAATACTAAGAAAAAAAAACATCCAAATCAGGACCGTGAGCGAAAATTACTTAATAAAGTATATGAGTTTAGAAGAAAATGAGCCTACTTTCAGTCTCAGTCTCTAATTCTTTGTTTCTTGTATCTAATTTTCCCTTGGAGATCTTCTCTCTAATTCGTCTTTCTTCATCCAAATCCTCGGTCTTGTTTTCCCCTTTGATTCAACTTCGAAAACTCTCTACTTCATTGAGTTCTCCCTTCTCCAATTTGTTCTCTTTTGCTCTGCTCTTGGTTTTCTCTCTTCTCATAAGCTCTTCGTTGGCTCCTTCCTTGCTAATGCTCTTCGATGCCAACCTCTATTGCCCTCTTTTCCCTTTATAGCCGAGAGAGAGGGTCATCTTCCCCTAATCAACTCATTTCCCCACAGTGTGATATAAACGAAAATAAGGTAATCGAATCAATTCCCCATATCAAACCCCTCCTTTAACGGCATCAACCGAAAAAAGGCAAGTTTATTTATGGTTTCTCCTATGAAGATAAAGGATGAAATTGGGTGGAGATTTGGGACAAGATTCCTGGTATCTGCCATCAAAAATCAGGGAAGGGGGATTAGAGAATGGGTAGGCGAGATGATGCAGAGATACGATTGCAGAGTTAAAGGGAACCGGGGAGAGAAGATAATTTGGGGATTTAGGGATTTTAAGCAGATCCGAGTCAGGTATTGGGTCATCCGGGTTGAGCATGGGTTGGGCTGAGAATGGTGTGGGTTGTACGGGTGGTTGGGCTGTCCAGTGGGCTGGGTTTGTTTTTTTTGTTCAATGGCTAGTTGAGTTGCAAAAAAAATGGCTTTTTATAGCCCTTTTCCTCTCTTTTCTTACTCTTTTTTTTGTTTTTTTAATTAAATTTTTTAATAATATATTTTTTTCTTATTATTTTATTATTTTAATTAAATTTTTTAGTTTTAATTTTTATATTTTATATTTCTCTTTATTTTTCGTTATTATTTTCTTTTTAGAGAAAATTGTTAATTGTAATAAACCCCTGGACAAAATTAGGTGTTTATAGTTGAGCTTTTGATTTCTTTATTCTTTTTCTCTATTTGGCCAACTCTCCAATAGGGGCTGAGTGTGTGTATTTATACTTGAGGAAGTAGTCAATGGGAGATTTGTATAAGTTGGGATGTAACAATCAGCTCTTCCTTCGATAGCCTCCTTCAAAGAGCTTCTAGTATACAACTTTCAAATTTTGAGTTCTTCGTATAGATTGCTTCTTAGCTCCTCCTCAGTAGGCTGCTTTGTGTGGCTTAGTGGTTTTCATCTTTTAGAGTCCTTTTACCACTCTAAGACTATAGCAGAGCTTTACATCTACAACTTGTCTCATCATATGGATTAGCTACATAGGAAATAGTCAATGATGCACAAATCCCAAAGTAATGATTCAAAGCACAATGTAATATTTTTAAGCTTTATGATATATCAAAAGCTTCCACTCTTTGTAGCATTAATCAATGTACCATGCTCAAGTGATACCTTATCATCGTAGAACTTAGTCTCAGACTCAGCTTGATCAAAGTTGTATTGTAGCTTACTCAAAGTGTTCTCATGATAGTGTGCTCAATAAGATGTATCTTTTCTTATTCTTTTCTTAGACACTTGCATTTTGTTCTTCTCATGTTAGATATAAGACCTATATACTGAACGCATTACTCTCAGGCTAAAATAATATTTTTCTCTCTAACATTCATTCCCTTTTTCATGGGACTTATTTCTCTTTGACTTGATTAAGCTAATCTTAGTTGACTCATCAAAACATGTTTCAAATGATGTTTGCCAACATATTTCTTTATCCTCTTTTAAATTAATTTATGTTTTGTTTTCTCTTTTTATTAGTACAAAAAAATTCAAAACATGAGAGAGATATGAGAAGAAAATATGTTGAGATCACATAAGTCGACATATAAAAGTTGTCATGACATATAACCATAAAGTATACTTCATGAGAAAAGATATAACATTAAGGTTTCAAAAGACAAGTTACAAGCAAGCCATACCTCCTAGTACTTTATTAAATAATCCCAAATATATGAGAAAGTACTATAGAGACAACTAAGGGACTCTAGGTTTGTCTATAGCAATGATGTTGAAAGTATTTCAAACATTGTCTTCAAAGCATTTAGAATCTCAGTCATTTAATACCGTGATAAAATATTTTGAGTCCAATTCTCTAACTTGTACAAAGTATAAATTGTTTAAGTCATGGCAAGTACTCCTACGACAAAAATTATTATCCTCACATAAGCTTATCTCAAGACTGTAGCATCCATATAATGAGCTTTTCCATAAATTAAAAGAACATGCAAAACAAGGTCATACCATTTCATTGCAATATAAGTAGAGAACAGATGATTAGCCTCTACATCAATAATTCAATAATATTTTCATATCTAGGGTAATAATCTTCCTTAGAACATAATTATGCAATAATGTAAGAATTTTAGCCCCATTTTCTTCACTAAAATTTCCTTTCACAACAAAATAAATTCTAATGTTTCAATCAAACATCATGAGCATAGAGACTATTCCATATTCCATGGATTAATCAACTTTAGTCCAATAATGAGATTTTACAAATGTGTGAAAAGTATAGGGCACATATTTTATTTTTCTCAATTTTAGGAATCAGTCAACTAAGGATCCTTTTTTGTTTATTGAAAGTTTTCAATTAACTACAGTTTTCCAAAACACATCAGAATTCAATGAGACTTTCCTGTTTGGTCAATTATCCCATCCTGTATCTACCGTGATTTTTCTTGAGAAATTAACATTTTAGGCAGATCATTCAAATGCAATAACATTTCACCCACATATGCTCATATTTGACACAACATAGAGTTCAGAATTCATACCATGCTTAATCATGACCATTTGACATACCAATATTCTTTCAAAGGATGGAAATCCTTACTTCAAGAAGAGGCTTTATGGTGATGACCATTGGTTTATACTTGGCACCTTCAAAACTTCCTACTCATTGAAACTTTTGGGTTTCAATTATAGCTTTGCTTCTTTGCAATTTAACTTGTCATCCACTTGGTTCCAATGTTTGTGCAAGTTGTCATCAAGCTATAAGTGAAATAATTCTAAATTTTTTCTCCAAGTTTCATTGAGTCCTTTTGAATTACTTCCTTCCACCTTAGGTACATTAGTACCTTTAGTCAGTTACAAAGTCTTTTAACAAGCAAATGGATATTTCAAGAGTGCAAACATGTGATGCATAACAGAATCAGCATTTATAATGTAAGAAAATTATATGAAGCACAATTCCGTCACAATCAAAATTCCAAACACCATGAAAGCCTTCAGACCAAAATTTTAATATCCTTAAGATGTTGATATTAAGCACTAGATAACACTATCAACTGCACTTAAGCACATATTTTAAGACACTCACCCTTGTAGCAAATATAACATCATAGTTATTTATTTATTGGATGACAAAATTGTATTCATATTCGCCTTTACATATTTTCATTTTATAAAATATAATCAATGTAGAATGCGTAGAGAATTGATATAAAATATAGTGCACCAAATAAAAGAAGGAATTATTAGACAGTAATAATCAATGTGGAACAAAAAACACAACTTTTGAATTTTTAAAGATATAATGATAGATCCTCAGACAGTAATTATAGGTGCTTGAGAGCAAAAATGAATATATTTGCAGGTCAAATTCAACTACCACCAAAAATTCCATATTAGCTAAGTGACCCCCTTAAAAATATAGCATTATGTAATATAATGCTCACAACTTTAGAAACATTTAGAGCACTATTATATCCTCAAGTTTAAATAAAAACTCTAAACCAAGGAATCAATGAGAACATAAAATATTTATTGAGATGACTCGAATCAATCACAAAATTCAAACATAAACAGATATTTGAAAATTGAATTAAGATCTTTTAGACACATGTAAAGATAGAAATAAATATAATCTTAAAACCTAAACACATTTTCTCTAGGACATATCATAATGTAATATTTAACAATTTAAACGTGCTTGTGCCAAGATTTAAAATATGCATAAGTTAGTTATGTCAACGAACTTTCATACCAATTATGTTCATGTTCATTTTAAAACCTTAGGCAAATTTTACCATTGTCAACAACCATGTTGGAGCAGAACCATTTGATTCTTATAATGTTGGACTTATCGTTTTTCTTTAGCTATCATAGTATATCCTACTTGTCTTCATGCTTTGAGCATTAGCTATTCAAGAGTCAACTATTCATCTTAAACTTTGGATCTCAAGTGTACCTCCAAAATCAATTATCTTTTCCTTGATATCTAAATTTTATGTGGTCCAAGGGTACTAGCTTTGCTACCCTTTGGGGATTGTGTCCCTTAGGCACCCAAGCATTTTTTGAACTAGCATACATGTATCTTTTTAATGCACAAGAGTGAGTATGATAAGTGTCCATTTTTTCCCCAACTGTAACATTTAATTAATGGGCTTGTTAAGTGAGTATCACATATAACTAATTTTGATGAGCCAAATAAGAAAGTCAAAAGAAATTAAGCCAACATAAGGATGTATAAATGAGTTAGTACATAATTCAATAAGAAGATTTGAAGAAATGAGCAAGTAGAAAATAGGGCATAAAATTTAGAACTTGTAATAGCTAAGATAAAAATATAGGAATTGTTCACATGGGAAAAATCAATGCTAAAGAGTTTCTTCAAAAACTCAATATATCTTCTAGAAGAGTTTTTAGAAAAGGGGATTGTCTTATCAGATTTATAGTTTTTTTAATAGTAACTTTTTTGAAAAGACAATTCACTTGCTACTTCAAAACTTACTTGTGCATAGAAGAAAATAGAAGATAAGGATCAGTAATCGTATAGTAAAAGAATAGTCATCTTTTTCAAACTTCTGAAGCTCCAAGGACTAAAGTGAAACAGGATAAAAGCCTGTAAAAAATGTCAACAAGAAGACTGAACTCATCAAACAGTCAATACATAAGTTTTCATGTAGCAATACTACGTGAATCAAAATGAATATGAAAATGGCTCTTGCTACATTTAAAAATCTCCCAGCATCTCCAATGGCTATGAATTCAAACATTCAAATATATCAATATAAATAGCCAGACCTCACGAAGAAAAATAAGAATAGAGATACTGGAAAGAAATGAGAATATAATCTTCAATAAAGATATATTCTTCATCGAGCATTACTTGTAATATCATCTTGAGGGAGCTTTGAACCTACTTGCAGATACTCAAAATTTATTTTGTGGGTTTGCTAGGTTTGTCTGTGAGAAAAATCCAGTGTTTGAGAGGTTTATTGGTAAGGCTGTAAAAGGCTGAATGCTTGAGCTTGTGTTAAATTTTTTCTAGGTTTTTGAGTTGAAAAACCTAGTGGTTGAAAGGTTATCCTAGGTGGTAGTAAAAAGCTGTGAGTGCTTGAATCTATGATTGAGTTTTGGTTAGGTTCTTGGAAAAAACTACATAGAGAATAGGTTAACTAAAGTCTTGGTTTTAAAAGCAATATTAGCTTGTACCTGTATTTGTGATTATCCTTATAGTGAAATTTCCTTGCTTTGTGCTTAGGGAGTGGTCATAGGATCTAACATTTTTTAGATTTGAACCCCTATATGTCTTGGTGTGATTCTCCCTTTTCCTTATCTCTTTATCCTTCTCTTGCATAAAGCTTTCTTTTCAGGCCTAGTTGCTCAAAGACCTTCGAACTCTGAATTTGATATCTTGTTTTCACAAAATACTTTTCAAGTAAATACCTCTGTAAGCATTATTATCCTATATTTACATTTATGTAGTTTGAAAATACTTACTCACAAAAATTATCTTTTAAAATTAGCTCTTCGAAGTTACGAAGAATAGAGAAACCAAGTTTTATGGTTAATCATTTAAGAAAATATTTCTAGCAGCTCAAAAATTTTAAAAATTCTAGAGCACACAATTCAACCCCCCTTCTTGAGTGCTTACTACTATTTGAACTAACAATTGTTATTATAGCTTTGGTCTCTATTTTCAAGTTTAATAGCCTAAGGTATAGATCCTAGTAGCATGGTAGAAGGACACTCCATCACCAGACCGCCATTCTTTGATGGCAACAACTATTCTTACTGGAAAGAAAGAACGAAGGTGTTTATTCAACCCGTTGACTATAAAGTATGACGTGTTATTGAGAATGGTCCCTATATACCAAGAAAAACCATTCATGGTGTAGTCATGGGAAACTAGAAGAAGAATGGTTTAAACAAGATATCAATCTAGTGGAAACTAATACCAAAGCTATCAACCTCATGTACTGTGTAGTAAATGTTGAGGAATAAGGAAAGATCTCTATATGCAAAACAATAGAAGAAATATGGGAGAAACTATAGATAACTTATGAGGTTTGAGAAACCAAGATTAATATGTTAGTTCAGGATTATGAACTATTCAAGATGAAGGAAAATGAAAAGATTGAAGATATATTCAAAAGGAAACATCATCAATGATATAGATGCATTAGAAAAATCTAACTCCAAAAAAGATCTATTCAGAAAGGTACTTCGAGCACTTACTAAACCTTGGCAGGCTAAGATAGCAGCCATTCAAGAAGGAAGGAATCTGAATGAAATGTCTTATGATGAGTTACGAGGCAATCTAATTATCTATGTAATAACTTCATGAGACATGAAGTTGAAAGCTCACAGCAGACAAAAAGCATTGCTCTCAAAGTAGCAGCTGAAGAAGAAGTAATTGATGGAAGGAAAGAAAAGGATATTTCTCTCCTTACTAGAAGAATCTACAAATTTTATAAAAGAAACAAGTTATACAACAAGAAGCCATAATTCAAAGGAGATAACTCAAGAGATCATATCATTTGCTATGAATGCAAGAAACCAGCACATGCCAAAGCTGATTGCCTATTTCTCAAGAAAAGACAATACAGGGGAATGAAAAAGAAAGCCATGACGGTAAACTCAACATGAAGCGAAGATGATTCTTATGATTCATCTGATAGTGAATCTGAGGAAGAAGAGCAAGTTACTAACCTATGTCTTATGGCAAAGGATCAACTAGAAGATAGGGTAAATTATCTTGACACCTCTTACTCCTTTGATGAGTAACAAGAAGCTTTTAACTTACTTTTTGAAAATTACAATAAGTAAGGCATGAAATATATTGCACTTAAGGAATCACATGACATCACTACCTCTGAATTAGAAAACATGAGAAAGGAGAAGGATTCATTAAAAATTAAAAGTGGTGAACTAGAGGTTGAAAATGAATATCTCAGAAAAGATCAGAATCCTAGTTAGTGATTTTACAAAATTTTCATCCAGCACAAAGAAACTAGATATTATGCTAGGAACACTAAAAAATCCTCTTGATAGAACTGGTCTAGGATTTTCTCAAAGCCATTCAGAGAAAAATCAAAAAAGTTTTCCTCCTAAATTTAAAGGAAAACCAAGAAATTACTCTTATAGAAATAAGGAAAAGTTTAAGAGTAAAAATATATGTTACGATTGTGGTAAAAGCGGACATATTCTAAAAACTTGTGATGGCAAAAGAAATTCTTATAAAAAATTTAAGCAAATATGGGTTCCTAGAGGTGTCTTTGCACTTAAAGGAGCAACTATTAACCCTCAAGGACCCAAATTAGTTTGAGTACCTAAGATTGATTAAAGCTTTATTTGTAGGTGTGCCTGAGCTCAAGGTATAAGAAGGAATGATGGTATCTTGATAGTGGCTGCTGAAGGCACATGATAGGTGATGCCACACAAATTTTCTACCTTTAAAGAAAAGAAGGAAGAGTTGTCACTTATGGTGATAACAAGAAGGGTAAAATTATTAGTACTGGTAAAATTCCTATAAACTTTTCTTCTGCTACTTGTAATGTTTATCTAGTTAATGGATTGAAACATAATTTGCTTAGTATAAGTCAATTGTATGACAAAGGACATAAGGTAATATTTAAATCATCAAAATACATTGTTTTAACATCCATGATGATGACATTCTGTTTTCTAGTTTAAGGCAAGAAAATGTGTATGTTGTGCACTTGGAAGATATTTATTTGAGATCATTTGAATGTCTTGCTTTAACTATTGAAGAAAATTTCTTATTGTATAAAAGACTTGGTCATGTTGACATGCACTTAATTTCTAAACTTGCAAAAAGAAATTTGGTTATGGGTTTACCACATATAAAGTTTGAGAAAAACCATGCTTGTGAAACTTTTCAAAAAGTAAAACAAATCATATCCTCTTTTAAAAGCAAAGATAATGTCTTTACCTTAAAGCCTTTAGATCTTTTGCACATGGTTATGTTTGGTCTTACAAGAATTCAAAAGCATGGGTGGAAAAAGATATGGCTTAGTCATTGTTGATGACTTTTCAACACTTATTTGGGTTTTCTTTCTTGCTTATGAAGATGAAAGTCTTAATGTATTTGAAAAGTTCTGCTAGCAAGTTCAAAATGAAAAGGGAGGTTTTATCAAAGGCATTAGAAGTGATCATGGAAGAGAATTTGAAAATAAATCTTTTGAAAATATCTGTGAAGAGTTTGGCATTGATCAAAATTTTTCTGATTCAATAACTCCTCAACAAAATGGAGTTGTGGAAAGGAAAAATAAAACTCTTCTTGATATGCCAAGAACAATGTTATGTGACAATAAGCTTCCTCAAAAGTTTTGTGTTGAAGCAATGAACATTTCTTGTTATATCTTGAATAGATGTTTAATAAGACCTATCCTAAAGAAAACCTCTTATGAGTTATGCAAAGGATGAAAACATAACATTGGCTATTTTCATACTTATGGGTTCAAATGCTTCATCCTCAACAATGACAAAGACTATTGATGAGTGTACGAAAGTGTACTTTATATATCTTATTTTCGAGCAAAAGTGATAAAAAGTGAAAGGAAATCATAGCAATTAATGTGTTTCTTGTATTTATTACCTACTTTCTATGAGGGATTCCAAAGCACAATTTTGTGTTTAAATTTCAAGACTCCATGAAGCACAGCATTGCAACTTCTATCAATTGAAGCTACGATGCCCAAAAGGATGCACAAGCCAAGTCAGAGGTCGTGGTACCTCAACTCTAGGTAGTTGAATATGAATGCCCATAAACAATAAAAAGGAAGGCCAAGTCAGAGACAACAACACCCCGGCCTCCACTAACTGAAGTCGCAGCACCCAAAAATCTAAAGAGAGACCCAAAACCTTGGGTCATGACATTAGGAATCAGAAGTCCTGGCACTCGCATGCTATGTTTCATAAAAACATAAAATTTTACATCAGAAGGGGTTTTTTGAAAAGTAAAAAGGCCCTCTTCATTTTATCGTCGAGGAGAGCAAAAGAGATGGCATTTTCATTGGAAAAGCTCATGGATTTTCTCCTTCAATGGTGAAGATGAAGATGGTCATTCATGGAGTACTGGATTTGTTAGTAAACATGGTTGACTAAACTTTATGTAAAGCCTAGGGTAGAAATTGATAGGTGAAAACACTTTGATAATGTTTCGATTCATGTTTTGAGTTTTGTTGTTTAAGGTTCTAATATTGGATTCTCTATTTGACTTAGATTGAATAAGTTGAGACAATTTGATGAAATCTTGCTATAGTTTGATTGTATTAAGCTATAGGATTATGAATGTTTAGTTGTGACTAAAACAAGAGGTTTTTCATATGAATGTGATTTCCTGCTAAATTATTGTTACCTTCTTAACACAGTGTTGTCATTATATCTTATTTCGATAGATGAAACCCGTGGTTTAGAAAGGGAGAAATGATCTTAGAATTAATTTTGAGAAATTAAAGAATTGCGTTGTTATATCTTCCAATTAGGGATTTGGTGCTATAACACCTAATTGTGTGTATGAATTAATTTAAGGAACAAAAATCAAAGTGTAGGATATGGTTAATGGAAGCCCAAAATTTTACTTGCCTCTTTATCCATCTTAGTTTCAATTTAATTATGTGTCTTAGGTAGATTTTAATACTCTTCTTACATTCCTATTATATTGTCGTTTAATACTTTCCTTTAAGTGGTAACCTTGTAGTGTTTCTCTCGACTCCCTACAAATTGACACCCTAAGCTATAGTGCAACACAGAATACTAGTTTGGTTGTAATCAACTATTTGGGAAAATTTAATTCTAAAACTGATGATGGAATATTTCTTGGATATTCTACATCAAGTAAAGCATACATAATGTTTAATAAAAGAACTTCATCTGTAGAAGAAACTATTTCATGTAGTATTTGATGAAACACACCTCTTCTCTGAGTAAGCAAAAGTTAACTCTTTTAGATAAAGATGCCTGTAAAGGAGTTATATTCAAAATGAATGAACTGACAATGAATGAAGACATTGAGACTTAAGAAACACAGTCTCAAACAAGCAAAGAAATGAAATTTTCACAGAAAGCACTAAGAGAAATAGAATGATATTGTGCCAACAGAAACATCCTCCAAAGAAAAAAGAATGCAGAGCAAACCCTACTCATCCAATGGAATCTATAATTAGAGATCCATCACAAAGAGTAAAGACCTGATCGTCATTCAAAAGCATGAATCACATGGCATTTATGTCACAGATAGAGCCTACAAATATTAAGGAAGCTCTTGAAGATGAGGCATGGATACTAGTAATGTAAGAAGAATCAAATCAATTTGAAAGAAACAAAGCTTGGACTCTTGTACTAGTTTCTAGCACATCAATCAGTCATTGGCACTAAATGGGCCTTCAGAAACAAACTTGATGAATTAGGTAATGTGATAAGAAGTAGAGCAGGGTTGGTTGCTCAAGGCTATAATCAACAAGAAGGAATTTTCTAATTCGATTAAGAGTGAATTTGAAATGAGCATGATAGAAGAAATGTGGTTCTTTCTCAGACTTCAAATTAAACAATCTCAAGAAGGAATCTTCATCAATCAATCAAAATACACAAATGAGCTTCTTAAGAAATATCAATTAGACAAAGCAAAACTATCAAACTCTCTTACGAGAAGCTATACCAAACTAGAGAAAGATGAATAAGGCAAATCAGTTGATCAATAGGTCTACAAAGGTATAATTAGGTCTCTTCTTTATTTAACTGCTAGCAAACCAGATATTTCCTTCAATGTATGTCTATGTACTAGGTTTCAAGTAAAATCCAAAGAATCACGTCTAATTGTTGTAAAAAGGTTTTTTAGATATCTTCTTAGCACCCAAAACTTAGGTCTTTGGTATCCAAGGAGAAATAATTTTGAAATTATAGGATATTTATATGTTGACTTTGGAGGAAGCATAATAGATAGAAAAGGTACAAGTGGAACATGCCAATTCTAAGGATGTTGCTTAATTTCCTAGCATAGTAAGAAGCAAAAATTGATTGCTCTTTCTACAACTGAGACTAAATATGTGACTACTGGAAGTTATTGTGCACAAATTCTCTGGATGAAATAGTAGCTAGAAGACTTTGGTCTAAAATTTGAAAACATTCCAATAAAATGTGATAATACAAGTTCCATAAATCTTTCTAGAAATCCCAAACAACACTCTCAGACAAAACATATAGAGATTATACATCACTTGCTAAGGGATCGTGTTCAAAAAGGATATATTCAGTTAGAATTTGTTAGCAATGAAAATTAACTAGTAGATATCTTCACCAAACCTTTTGGTGAAGACAAATTTCTACATATTTTAAGAGAAATAGGTATGTCTTATCCCTTGTGAAAAATTGTTAATTGCTCGTAATATGGTTACTTTATTTGGTTGCACTTATATGTGATTGCTCTTTATCTTGGTTGATCAAAACAAAGATTACATGCTTGTATAGCTCAACTATTAGTATTCTTATTCATGCACTTTTATTTAAATTCCTTTTATTTCAAAAATGTACGGTTATGATTGCTGTGGAAATTGGAAGTGTTACGAACTGCGTCTCCTTTCACATCAAATTAATATTAAGTCACAATAATGGGATTAAAGTGCTATCTGTGAACTCAACCACTCATATTACATCTCTTCATCTTCAACCTTCAAGAAACACATCCCTTCCTTTGCAAACCTAACTCTTCTGAACCCTAAAATACTCTCTAAAAACCATATTTCAATACCTGTAACTCACTCAGCATCAACCTTCTCTGTAACAATGGCATCCTCTTAAAAATGAAAGCTTGATGATGCTGCTACAACATCATTCGAAACAAAGATTATTATGAAAGTGGTAAAGTTCTTCAAAGATCAAGAATCCTCGAAAGCAAATAAACATGACTTCATGCATCAAAAATATTTTATGGCATGAGAGGTAAATCTCGAGTTCTTTGACAAGGAAAATTGAAGGTTTTTCAATGGTTAAGAAATATTGAGTAGGGAAATTCCTTTCAGATATGAACTAAAATTTATCATGTCATTAGCAAGGAGTTGTATGCTAATCTTAGATTTGAAGAGGGGAGTTTAAACAGGACATCTTTATTAAGAGGAAGAAAAATAATTGTTTCATGAGGAAAGATTTCTGAAATTATACAATGCCTAAATGCTGCAATTCGGATGTATTTTAGTCATAAAGACATTGTCTTTGATAGTTACTCTTATGATATAGCAATCAATTATTTAAGGAATGGTCAAACTTATGTGGTAGAAGCCTCTGCATTAACCCTTAAGACTCCTTCTGCATGTGATAACTGACATGGTAATTCCTAGGATAGGTAAAGCTAATCAAGATAACAAGCTTAAACCTTTCTGTATGTGGTGCATTACAAATGGGATTAGGTTGAACATTCCATTCGTTATAGTCAGTCACATGAAGCGTGCCTGGACAAAGAAACAGATGAATTGCCCTATGGAAGTTTTGTCACCATATTGGCTAAAGATGTAAAAGTCTATCTTGATGGGTTAGAGAGTGAAGTAGCCTCGGACAAAGGAACCTATGACAGAACATTACTATTAAATATGGACATAAAGAAAGGAGAAAAATGGATCAAGACTAAAAGACGTCTAGCAGCTATAAAAAAAAACTAAAGAAAAGTTTGATTTAGGAAGTGTAATGAAATCTGTGGCAAAAAGAAGAACTATCTTGAAAGAGAAAAAGAAAGAGTATAATAAGAGGCCTAAAATGAAGAAAAATATGGAAGCTCAAAGGGATGAAGAGGAAAAGTCATCAAAGAAGCCTGAAGAATTAGCTTAGATGACTCTACACAAGAAACTCAAGAAGAAGAAAAAGTTGATGGTTACTCTAACAAGAAAGTCAAGCAGAATGCCTTTCTTAAGAAAAAAGAATGGAAATGAAGAAGCACCTATCACTATTGAAATTCTTGAAGCAAGTAATGAACAAAAGGAACCCATTAAAGAAGCCTTTGATCCTAGCTTGCAAAAGATAGACAAGATCTTCAATATTGCCACATAATCATTCGATTCTAAAAGCCTGAAATCTCTGCTAGGGTCTAAAAATGAGGCTAACTCACCTAAGAATGAAGAAGTAACACCAGGAATTAAGAAGGAAAGTTTAGTTGATGAAAAGATGAAATTCCTATTGTAAGGCAAAGAGGTAGAATAGTTATTAAATAATCTGTAGCTAAGAAGAATGAATCAGTGAACAAAAGAAAAATGATGGAGGAAGCAATGAAAGACAAACCTGGTGAGGAAGGTAGGGAAGTTCCTCCAGAAAGTTATACTACAACGAAGAATAAAGGAAAGGAAAAGATAGCGGATACCAAAGATGACTCAAGAAATCTATTGAATGCAAAGTTTGATTCTCTAGTAGATACTGTTTTGTAACTTAAGACGGAAGTCAAGCGCTATGCTTTGGAAATCCATTTCAAATTTGGAGAGTTTAAGAACATAATGATTCAGATGCTATCCAATCAAGAGACACATCCCAACAACATCCCAATAAAGAGAAATGATCCCGAGTCATCTATGCCACCAGAATAAATAATAGAAGGATTAGGAATGCAAATTGAGGAAGAGTCAAACCCACCTACCATCCATCGCACAGAAAATGAACCTATTCCCATAGGAACCTCTGTTCCATCACCCAACCTGACAAATGCACCTAAGACCCAGCTCAATGAATGATCTCTGAATTCATACTTGTGTTGTATGCTTTTATTTTACTTAACTTGTGCGTTTTACTATGGAACCTGTTGTGTTAAACTTATGTTTTGGATGTTGGTTTTTGAACTTGTGATGATGCATGGCTACTTATGCTTGTTATGTTAAACTTATGCTTTTGCTTTACATATCCTTTGTTGATATCATGTGTTTATTATATATTATTAGTGAATGTCATGGGACAATTGGTAAGTTTTGATGATGCCAAAGGGGGAGAATCAGGAAATATGCTTGAAAATAGGTGAATATCCATATTTGTCTTGTATCAACTCGTGAGTAGTGAACAAATCGTGCACCAACTCAGGGGGAGCACTAGAAGCAGTAAACACAAATCGTGAGGAAGTTTCTATCTCTCAAAATTTATTTTTATTTTATATGAAAATTATTAGCATATTTCTAAAATTAGTTGACATCATCAAAAATGGGGAGAATGTTGAGGGAGTATCATATATAATTAATTTTGATGAGCCAACTAAGAAAGTCAAAAGAAATCAAGTCAACATAAATATGTATAAAGGAGCAAGTACTTAATTGGGTAAGCAGACATGAAAAAATGCGCAAGCAGATATGAAGAAACAAGCAAATAGAAAACAAGGCATAGAATTCAGAACTCGTGCTACCTAAGATAAAAAAATATAGGAAGTATTCACACAAGAAAAAAATCAATGCTAAAGACTTTCTCTAAAAACTCAATATATCTTCTAGAAGTCTTTTTAGAAAAGGGAATTGTCTTTTAAGATTTACAATTTTTTTAATAGTAACTTTTTTGAAAAGACAATTCATCTACTGTTTCAGAGCCTACTTGTATAGCCAAGAACACAGATGATAAGGAATAGTGATCGTAAAGTAGAAGAATAATCATCCTTTTCAAACTTTCGAAGCTCCAAGGACTAATGTGAAACAAGATCAAAGCTTGTCAAAAATGTCGACAACAAGACTGAATTCATCAAATGGCATATACAAAAGTTTTAATGCAACAATACTACGTGAATCAAAATGAATATGAAAACGGCTCCTGCTGCATTTCAACATCATGCTGCATCTCCATTGGCTATGAATTCAAATCTTCAAATATATCATTATAATGAACACATGTTGAGCACGTTTTGTACTATCTCCAATTTTAACTATTTAATGAAATTGGGATGGAGGGGCCTATTTGGAGGTTTATTTATGTTGATTCTCTTTTCTAAATTTTAAAGTTCGTTATGGCTTTTTAAAAAATAAATATTCTAAGTTTAGGGGTCCTGTGCATTTTCCTCAAATTTTTATGATTCTAATTATTTTCATTATTAGGCTATTATATGTTTTATGCTCTTAATTAAATTTTTTATTAATTAGATATTTTATTGATTTAGATTTAAACTATCTATTCACACTTTTAATTAGTGTCCGCCACTTCTACTTGTTAGACTTCTTATTTTTAGGAACAACCTTTTTATCTCTCTTCACTTTTGTTCTTATTCTACTATATAGTATTTTTGGCATAATCTACAACGTTTTTACGG
>JASKGM010031489.1:0-25470 GCA_034509205.1 Ceratonia siliqua | reverse complement strand
CTAAATTGTTCAATCAGCCTATATACCTCAGGACCAATGTAGTTCCATATTCTAGCAGAAGAATCTGATGATTGATCAGAACTCAAGTATCCTCTAGCTTTCAGAGAAATTACAGAACTCTCTAAGCAAGAACCAAAATACTGCTCATCATACTGAACACTCACAGGGTGTTCATGAGCTGCACAGAAGCCCTAGATAATTCTTATCTAAGTTAGAGTCTTTGACTCTTTTAGATTAAGTGTATTTGTTTCTGTAATGTTTACAGTCCAATTAAATGGTTCTCGATTATATAAATTATTCTTAGTAATTCTAGAATGAACAAAATTCCATTTATTTAAATGGTGATCCCATCACCAAAAGATACATAGTATCCATAATTAACCAAACAATACACATAAATTAAATTTTTGCAAATTCCAAGAATAAAATAAACATTATCGAAACCTAAATTATTATTTTTTGAAAGTTGCAAACTAAAGGCTCCCACTACTTGAGTTGAGAAAAAAGTGTCATTTTTTGTCATTGTCTAGAACTAACCCTCAGTTAGCTTTCTCCTTCTTAGGAACCCTACAAAGAATTACAAACATGGCTAATGGCTTCATAGTCTGCTATCCAAGTATTAGTAAAATCATCCACTAGATATGCTTCTAACACATTTAGAAAATTCGCACCTTATTTATTCTTCACAGAATTGAGGTAGGCCTTGCAATTTCATTTCTAGCGTCCTTTAGTACCATAGTGGAAACACTTTCCCTTGGTGCTATTTTTCTAAGCTTTTTTTTT
Organism: Ceratonia siliqua; assembly: GCA_034509205.1. Taxonomy (NCBI): domain Eukaryota; kingdom Viridiplantae; phylum Streptophyta; class Magnoliopsida; order Fabales; family Fabaceae; genus Ceratonia; species Ceratonia siliqua. The sequence continues at coordinate 24,687 of JASKGM010031489.1, read as the reverse complement.
CATGGATTTCTTTTCTAGCCCAGCTGATTTCTTAGATTTTTATTTTTCTTCTCCTTTTTGCCTTTTTAGGCTCCTCAGCTACAACATTAGCCTCTAGCTTTTTCTTGATTTCAATAACCTACTCCATAACTTGTAGGTCATTTATCAACCCACTATGGGTATAGTCCCTGCTATGTAATTCATAGTCACTTGAACTACGAAAACTATGAGTTAAGGCTGTGTATGGTCATGGACACTTGAGTTTCCTAATCAAACTTAACCTTGTGTAGTTTAACCTCGTTCAGGCAAGAGATTACTTTGAGCATGTAATGTTTCACTGACTCCGTTGGCTTCTGCTTTATGTCCTCAAAAGATTTAATTACTCTCACTTTAGCAGATCGAGTTTTTGTACCAAACATCTATGTAAATGGTAAATCATGTCAACAGCATGTTCCATGCCTTCATGCTACTACAACACACTGGTCATTGAGGCAAGTATGTAGCACTTAGCCAACCCATTGGAATCATGCCACCTTTTAGTAGAGTGGGGAGTTAAGGGGCTTGGTGCTTGCTCAGAGAGCACCCATGTGATCTTATCATAGTTTAGTATGATATTGAGGTTTCTCTTCCACTCAATATAGATCTCACTGTTCAAAATGCATTTGTTGCACAGAATAGAAAGTGGGTTCATTTTTAGGGATATATATGAAAAATACATTTTTAAGGTGTAAGCTACTAGCTATATTATGGACTTTAAACATGATGCATGTATGCATGAGCATATAAATTTTATTATTCTTGTTTAATGGTTATTTACCTTCCTATAATAAGCAACTGACTATAGGCCATGAATACTTGTTGCAAGGTAAACTAGGACCCTCCCACTCAACTGTGTTACCTAGTATCTTCATACTTGGAATAGTTAAGGAGCATCTTAATTTAGCCCATTAATCTATTAACAGAGCTACTATAGGTAGTATATTGATAGATCGATGTCAAGTGTATTAACCAATAATTTCATCACACTTAGATGTAGATTTATCCCCTTGGAAATCCAATACAGTCATGATATGAGTGTATGCCCACCTATAGGGAGTGACATATACCCCATGACAATGGATTAACAAGATAATCTTATGGTTAATAAATCCCTTTCAATTGGATCACTAGTATTTCTTTGTTTATTCCATAGAATGATTATGCATGAAATGACCAAAATGGTTGAAACAAATATGAGTAATATGTATTTAAAAAAAAAGTAGCTTTGCTATTGATCTTTGCTTCTTTCCATCTTTGCATCATGGGACTTGTAATTGTGGCTTGCCACAAAGCACTTCATTCATCATGATAGAATCAGTTGTCAAGTTTCTAAAAGGCCCACCACTAGGAATCTCTCCTTGTAATCTATTATAAGACATATTTATATATTTAAGATAAATAATTGACTATGGATTTTAGAATCATGAAGGATAGATAATTATGGGTGTCTAGAAATTCTAAGGTCACACAATGGCCAAGTGTTTTAGGAAGAGACCTTTGCAATCTATTGTGTGCCAAGAAGAGAGTTTGCAAAGTTTACAAGCTATCGATGCTTGTAGGAATATTGCTTGAAATTTGATTCTTTGATAGAATCAATAATATTAGAGCTTTCAAGTTCCTAAACTCTAGTGGAGGAAATCTAGTTAAAGCATTAGAGGACAAGTTTATTTCCAAGATATCTTTAAGACTTCAAAGAGAAAGCAGTATTTTTGAAATCAATTTGTTGGAGTCCAAATATAGTTTCCTTAGAAATGTAAGATTCCCCAAACATGTTGGCACAAGTCTAAAAATCTTATTATTGGATAGGTACAACTCACTTAAGCATCTAATTTTGCAGGGTTCATCTATGACGGATACTTCCTATTTATTATAAAAGATCAAAATGCTGAAGTTTTTGTAATCTATTAATTGTAGTGGGAATCGGCCTATTCAAATTATTCGAAAATAAACTTAATGCAAACAATATTGTTGAATTCCTAACTATATGTCTATATTTGGTAAAACATCATGGAATTTATTTAAATTCAATGCTGAATAAATGAGTTTATAGTCGTTGAATATGCCATTTGGAATAGTTCCCACAGATTTGTTTTCCCTAAGACTTTGCTCCTCCAGATTAGGAAGGTTACATCCTATATCTGATGGTAGATAACCTGACATGAAATTATATGCAAGATTCAACCTTTTGATTGTTGAGATGTTAAAAATATTTGAAGGAAAGGTCCCCCACAAATTAATAAATGTTAACATTAATAACTCAAGTCTTCCAAGATCCCTGAGCCTTTTGGGCATAGAACCTAGAACAAAATAATCAAGGGTAAAAACCGAGTGTTAAAGTATGGAAAACTAAACTTTTCTTTATTACATATGCTCATACTATTAAAAGTGTAATCGCATAAACTTCTCTAAAATTACATATATAAGATCACTAATTAGGCAACAAAGTATCATTTTCTGTTTCACAAACAACTTAAAGCAAATTAAGGCTTTTCCAATAATCTAATGCTTAATAAACTATTCCTTCTATTCTCTTTGAGAGTTTTCCTCTCTTCTTCTCTATGTGAATATCTTTCTATTCATTCTATGCTCAGAAGTGAGTCTTCTCATATTCAGGGCAATTTGATGGTAACTTTAAAGTTATGAGGCTTGGGTAAAGGAATGGGATCAACAAGGGCAAGATGGAGTAAGTAGGAAAACTTTAATTGGTAAAGTGACTACAGAGAAGCTGTTAAATAAAAATACAGTGAAAGGTATAATTCAGCGAGGCTGAAGCATCAATCAAGGATTGAATATCAATGATTTAGCCCAAAATATGTATATGTTTTCTTTTGATAGAGAATTAGACTTCAAGAGAATTTTGAGAGGCAGACCGTGGTCGATTATGGAATTCCTATTTGGCTGTTCAACCATGGAGGGAGATGCAAATGATTCAGGAGATTGAATTTGGCAAGAATCTTATTGGGCGCAGTTTCAAGGGGTTCCAATAGAAGGAATGAATGAAAAAAATATTGCTCTCTTAGACTCAAAAGTGGGAGAACTTTTGCCTTACGAAATTCCAATTGTTAGAGGTAAAATGGCGAGAAGCTTTATAAGGGCAAGAATGATGGTTAATATAATGAAGCCTCTGGTTCCATGATTCCAAGCCTTCAGATGAAGAGTATATGGATCAAACTCCGGTATGAGAAGCTGTAGAATTACTGTTATAATTATGGAAGATTAGGCCATGAGCTAAGTCTATGTTAGAATCTTTGAATAACAGTAATAGAGAAGGAAGGGGAAGTTATATATGGACCATGGTTGGGGTGGATGAGGTCAAGAAGTTCTGGAAGAGCGGCATGAGGTAGCGTATGGTGAAGGAAGAGAAGAAGAGGCGTGGAGAGAAGGAAGAGAAAAAGAGGCACATGAGAAAGAGGAAAAATTAAATTTAGGCAAGAAGAAACTAATAATGAGATAGAAGGTAGTTATAAGTCAGCAAAAAATCTAGAGGTAACTAAGGTGGAAATCTTAGAAGATTGATGTCACATAAGGAAGCAGAGAAAGGTTATAAGTGGGTTTGGGCCTTAACATATAACAAAGGACCTAAACAAATCTATGAAGAGGAGCTTGGGCAAGCGAAAGAGGATAGGCCCATCAAAAAGGGAGAAGTTAAGCTTGGAGAGAAAAACAGCGCATTTAAACATAGGAGAAAGGGAAGTAAAGGAAGTTGAGGTTAGAGGGAAGGGAAAAGAGTTTGTTTGTAGTCACTTGGGGTATTTTGTTGAGTTACCCTCTAAAGATGATAAAAAGTGATGAAGATGATAAAACAAATGTTAAAGAAGAGGAGAATATTGCTATAGAGATGAATTAAGTTTCACTAAAAAGAGATGTGGAGGAAGATATAAATCCTGAAGGAGGAAAAAATGAGGCTAAATGGAGGGTTGGAAGGTATATATGCTGATTTTACGATGGGAAAAAGAGATATGGGGAAGAAAATTAAAAAGAGATCAGGGGAAGATTGAAGATATGTTTAAGGAGAATAAGTAAAGGAAGAATTTGTTTGAAGTACCAATTGTTTTGTGGGCATTTAGAAAAGGGGTTTTGATGGAAGAATTTTGTTTTAAAGCAAGAATTAAGGAGGATAGGGACAGGGAATATGCTGCAGACAAGGGCTTTAGTGGTTGACCAAAAATGGCCACTAAGGAGCCATGAACGTCATTTCTTGGAACTGCCAAGGTATGGGGGTGAACTTGAGAGTGATATCTATGAAAAACTTATGTAAAAGATTTCACTTCCTTTAGAATATTTGATGGAAACAAAAATGAATGTATCAATGCTAGAGAGGATAAGGAAGATGGGGTTTAATTTTACAAATTGTCATTATGCCAAGTCAAGAGATTTATCGAGGGGATTGGCACTCTAGTGGGATGATACTGTGAAAATTGACGCTTAAAAGATATCATTTAAGCGGCATTATGATGCAACGTGCAACAAGAAAAATAGAGCAACACAAGACTGCAACTAGACTAAGGGTAGAAGCAGAATTTGTAAACACACAGCCACAAATTCTTCTACAAATCTAGAGTTACAGTTCTAGAAATATGGGAACAAAGAGAACACTCACTGCATTTCTATAATGTCAACATAATTCACAAAAACTACCTCAAGAGATACACACTTCATGATATATATATATATATATATATATATATATATATACGGCCCTAAACCAAAACAAAAAACAGAGTAGCAAAGCCCCCAAAATGACAAGCACAATAAAACGACATAGCAGAGGGAAATAACAAATAAAGCAGAGGACACACAAAATGGCATAGTATAACTAAACTAAAGCTTTTCCTCATCATATTATATATCTCCATGAAACCCAGGCTACTCGGTTTGCATCATCCTCACCGGGTAAAAGAGAATTCGCCCTTGAATTCACATTCTCACTAGGAGAATTGCCATGAATAAATACATAGAGCTTTGATACCAAGCTGATGCAGCATACAACAAGAAGAATAGAGGAACACAAGACTGCAACTAGACTAAGGGTAGCAGCAGAATCTGTAAACACATAAAGCCACAAATTTCTCTACAAATCTATAATTACAGTTTTAGAAATATAGGAACAAAGAGAACGTTCACTGCGTTTCTATAATGTCAAAACATAACTCACAAAAACTACCTCAAGAGATACACACTTCACAGTATATATATACAGCCCTAAACCAAAACACAAAATAGAGTAGTAAAGGCCCTAAAATGACAAGCACAATAAAACGATATAGTAGAGGGAAATAACAAATAAAGCAGATGACCCACAAAATGGCACAGTATAACTAAACTAAAGCTTCTCCCCATCATATTATATATCTCCATGAAACCTAGGCTACTCGGTTTGCATCATCCTTGCCGGGTAGAAGAGAATTCGCCCTCAAATTCGCATCCTCACTAGGAGAATTGCCATGACATGAATACATATAGCTTTGTCATAGAGAATGGATACATATAGGACCAAATATGGCAACAAAGCCAAGGAAAAGTATCTCAGTACGATGAGCATACTCAGAAGTAAGTCCAAATAGTGTGGTGTACTCATGATGAACACTATGTACATGCTTGTACAACCATTCTGCACTCAACACCTTGTGTCTTTCATCATAATTAAATGTTTGAGACTTAGGTTGCTCCAATTGCAATTCTGTCCACTTACAACGCCATATAAAAGGACGTATAAACTTTTCCAATGAATTATCACTTTTTTTGTCTTACTAGAGCTGGTTCACACCACACATCACAAATGGATGAGGATGCATAAAGAGCATACATATGTGATTCAACTTCATCATCACTAAATGTTGAACCATTCTCAGTGCTAGTCGCTGTATCACCAAAAGAATGGGAGCACTCAGTGATATCCTCACAAACAGCTTCCACCATCAAAGCCTTAATAGAATTTGTGTACCCAATTATATTATTTGCCACATTTTTCGTTTGCCAGCTCCTACATAAGTATTAGATAACAATATATAGTGGGAAGGATCTTCTGGGATTAATTTTAATAGATGGTTAGCAATCCTAATTGCCATCTGGATGTGACCATGACACTTGCGAGCACTCAATAAAGTAGCCCAAGTAGGTTCATCAGGCTTGAATGGCATTATTTTCATTAGATTCTCTACCTCATCAAGGTAGCCAGATCGACAAAAAAATTCCAGTAAGCAAGTATGGTGCTTTAAAGAAGGGTTAATTCCATAATCTTCAACCATAGACTTGAACAAAGCATAACCCTTGCTAACTAGACTGACATTACTGCAAGTATAGATCAATCTAACAAGGATCACTTCATTTGACTTAGTCCCAGCCAGACCCACTTCATCATACAAAGCTAATGCCTCCTCAGCTTGATCATGCTGAGCAGTGCAAACAATAATTGAAATCCAAGAAACTACAACCTTCCCACACATTTTATAGAAGATATCTTTTGCAGCTAAAAGGTCACTACATGTGGTATCCATATCTACGAGCGCATTGCTTATAAATAAGCAAGATACATAGCCACTAGTTATAACTAAACCATTTACCTATTTTCCAAGCTCCAAAAATAGCTAAATTAGCACAAACTCTAACTACACTTGAAAGAATTAATGGGTCTACTATATCAATCCCGTCTTTTTGCATCTCAATAAATAAGCAAAATGCATCAACTCTATTCCCACTGATCAATTGCCATGGTGGGTGCCATATATTCAGAACAATTCTGCCACCAACATGAATTCCACTAGCATGCATTATTCCCCATTTGATACTATTCAATTTAGGAACATGACATAATTCCTCATGGTCCAGGAAATCAATAGCACTGTATAACCATTTAAAAGTATACCATCATCGTATTTGTTGTGAAGATAGACAATTAATAAGCTTTCCTTTGCTCGTTAGGCGGAGTTGGTTTGTAGATGAAACTTTTATGAGTGATAAACATGAATCATCACATTCCCTTTTGTTTTTAGTACTGGAAGGTATCTCCTGGGATTTTCACCACCTTTAACTCTTTTGAATGTGCTGTAGAAATAGAAGAACACTTACCTCTAGTGATTGACTCATTCTCCTTAGAAACGAAACCATCTTTTGGTTGCAACAAAGTTGAACCTTCCCCTTGACTAAGAGACTCATTTTCCCTTTCATGAAACACCGCATCACCATCTTCATGATCAAAATTAGAGTCCTCCTCTTTAGGATACACATCATAAATGGGTTTGGTTATTACTTCATCTTTTTGCATAGAATTCCACCCACTATAACTCTTTGAACTAACTTCCCACCCAAAGCATTTATCGACGCTCTGAGTTAAGCCTTTGTCAACTTACCTGAGAGTCTGTAACTTTGCACAATCTCTTTTGCTTTGTTTTTTACCATTACGTAGTAACTTCTTCTTGCTGTTAGCATTGTATTGAGTTAAATGACGATTCCCTTTTTCCTTACTCTCCACCTTGCGGTAATCTGTAGATGAAGGATTCTACATTCATCCACTCTAAGTACCAACATTGAGGGTGGCTACTCGCTCGACAAGTGCTTCAAACTGGTCAACTGTCATCCATAATCTTTCCTCCATGCACTGTAAGCGAGTCATGATTTATAGATTGCGTGCTACCTCATCACATTCGTATGCCTCACTTGCTGCAGTGTGTCTTCCTCCACTTGATGCTCTGATACCAAGCTGATGTGCAGCATGCAACAAGCAAAACAAAGAAACACAAGATTGCAACTAGACTAAGGGCAAAAGCAGAATCTATAAACACACAAAGCCACAAATTCTTCTACAAATCTAAAATTACAGTTCTAGAAATATGGGAACAAAGAGAACGCTCACTGTACTTCTATAATGTCAAAACATAATTCACAAAAACTACCTCAAGAGATACACACTTCACACAATATATATACAACCCTAAACCAAAACACAAAATAGAGGCCCCAAAACGACAAGCACAATAAAACGGCATAGAAGAGGGAAATAACAAATAAAGCAGAGGACCCATAAAATGGCACAGTATAACTAAACTAAAGCTTCTACCCATCATATTATTTATCTCCATGAAACCCAGGCTACTCGGTCTGCATCACATTAGAAGCAAAGTTGTTGGACAAATAGCTGTATTTGCTTTTGTTAATGGGCCTCCCAGAGTTCAAGAATGGGAAGTTGTTTGGGAAAGGTTAAAGAGGTTAGCACATGAATTCAATAATTTAATTTTTTGTGGGAGATTATAATGAGATTTTAAGGAGGAGTTATTAGACCTTCGAGCTCCTTTTAGAGGCTTTAAACTCTTTTGTTTGAATGTAGAGTTATTGATATAGAGGTAGGCCATTTTATACTTGGTCTAGAAGTAAGTGAACAGGATATAACGTCATGTACGACGGCATAGATATTGCGAATATGATGCAAACATATTTGAAAATATGATACAGAACCTTTATTTATGACAGTAAAACAGATTCACATTCTAGAAATACAATTGCACTAGCACACTCTAGAAACAGAGTAGTGAAGCCCACAATGAAAACTTGATATTTTTGAAATTAAAACCAAATTTTTGGGATCTTTCGTAATCTTTGGTTTAAACTAGCTATCTGATAGGATAGATTTATTATACTTTCCTGCTTAGAGATATTTCTCAAGCTTCAATATTTTAATTTATGCTCCTAAGAGATAATTTCTCTTAAAGCTTCATTGTATTGTATAAATTAGAATACGTAACTTCATTTGATGAGGCAAAAAACAAAACAAAGGGATTTCTAAAACCTCCATTGTTATTGTTGAGTGAAGTGAAATAAAGAGAATGAAACATAGTCTTTCACTCATTTTCTTCCTCCTCTATTATGAGTAAATAAAATAGAGCAATATTTTTCATTCTAATATTTTATAGGTCCAATAATCATAAGGGTGATTCTCATATCAAAGAAAGAATACATAGGGCTCTATGTAATATAACTTGTAGGGAGAAATTTCCAAATGCCGAAGTTTTACATATGGATCCAGTGGGCTTAGATCACTGCCTTTAATTATTGGTTTGATATTTTCTAATAAAAAAACTACTAAGAAATTTATATTTGAGAGCATGGACAAGTCACCCATATATTTTGAAGATGGTGGAAGAAGGTTAGAAAGGTTTAGGAGAGGCTATGGCAAGCCCAGTTGATGATATCCTAAAGAGGCTAAAGAAATATAGGAAAGTAATGGTGAAGTGGATTTCTAAAGCTTTCCTAAATAGTGGAAAACTTGTTGAGAATCTTACAAAAGAAAAAGCAAGGGAAGGAAACAGAATCTTAGGGGAAATTGAGGAGGTTTGGGACAAGGAAGAGAAGTGTTAGTCTATGGGCCTTGTACAATCAACTTTGTAATTATGTTCCCTGTAATTAGGCTAATTTATTTGTAATTATAGGGTTGTTATCCTGCTATAATTAGGAAATATTTTAGGATGAGTTTGGGTTGTAATTAAGTATATTCTTACTATAAATAAAGATCAATCCTCACGTTTGAGGCATTCAAATCAAACATGGAATTTCTGTAATGGTATTAGAGCCACTTAGATTGTTTCTCTATCTCGGTTTGGCTAAGTTTTCCTTTCATTTGCATCATTGTTCTCATGGAGTTTTTTTGGAGAATCTACTTCTCCTTAATATGGTGGTTTTTGGCATGAACGACAAAGTGCTTCTCAACGACCGTCATGGTGCTCACCCTCTTGGTGATTCTTGATGGTACACAATGATGTAGTGTTTCTCAGCATAGGTTCTTGGTGATCCTCAAAAGTTCTTGGCATCTGTCATTGTTCTTCTCAGCCACTTGAAATTTTGTAAGTTTCTCAGACTCTTGGATGTATGGTAATTCTTTGTATTTTTCTCAACAATTTCCTTGTATCTCTTGGATTTTTTGTGTTTTTCTGGGAAATTTATGTGCATTTCTTGAGATTTTGTCTTTTCTATTGCTGATGTGTAATTTTGTTTAGATTGAATTTTGGTAGGCTTGGCTTTCTAGGTTATAAGACTTTTAATTATTTCCACTTCTATTTTCTAATGGACCTTTAGTTTGGGCTAAGGACATATTTATTTTTAGACCTGTATTGTGGATCTTTTATTGGTTAGTTTGTTGGATTTTGAAATCTTTATGTCAGAAAACAAAATTAATTTTATAGTTTACTTTAATGGGAAAAATTATTTTAGTGGGGAATTTGAATTTAGAATATTTATTAAAGGGAAAGAACTCTAGAGTCATTTGGATAGATCTTCCAATCCTCCTACTAATGCTCCCAAGGGACGTGATTTATGGTAAAGCAAGGATGCCAAAATTGTTTGCTAGCTTCTGAGTTCTATTAAACCACATATGGTTAACAATCTTCACTTTTTCACCACTACTAAGGACAAGTGGGATTATCTTAATAAAATTTATTATTAAGATAATTATGCTCATAAATTTCATTTAGAGCTTGAAATTGGTAAATTCTGTCAAAGGAGCCAGTCAATTGAACAATTTTATACTAAAGTGATTATTCTAGGATAGTGTAGTCTAAAGTTCCCAAAGAGGCTCTTGTTGCTTTGCAAGAAGTTCATTATGAAAGTCAACGTCATCAATTTCTAATGAAACTTTCACATGAGTTTGAAAGTGTTCGTGCTGGATTGATAAACAAAAATTCAGTAGACTCTTTGAATGTTTGTTTGAGGGATCTTCTTCATGAGAAAAAAATGGCTTGCGTCATAATATGGCATTGCTGAAACTAATGTCAGTACTAAGATAGTCAATATCACCTATGCTGCTCAAGTGAAGGGATAACCTTTGAAATAGAGTTACAGTTGCAAGAAATTTAGCCATATTGCAAAGCATTGAATAAGAAATTTTGTAATTATTGCAAGATGGATGGCCATATTATTAAGGATTGTCATGTGCGCACTCAGAATTGTTTAGACCAATATGGTAACCACTCCTTTGGGTTGTGCCTTGTTCGTCTTCCACTGTTGTTATACTCGAGCAGGTTTAACAAATGATTGTTTTCACTCTATTTGCTTTTGGTCTCCAAGGTAAGCAATATCTTTTTTCTATTCCTTGGTTCTACAAACCATATGACTAGTGATCTGACATCTTTACATGATGTTTGTAACTATGATGGACCACAACATATTCAGGTAGCCAATGATATTACACTTCTTGTTACTAAAGTTGGCAACTTGGGACCCTCATTTTCCAATGTTATTGTATCCCCTGAATTGTCTACCAGTTTGATTTTTGTTGGCCAATTGGTGGATGATAACTATACTGTCCATTTTGATAATAATGGTTGTTGTGTGCAAGATTCAACATTGGGCAGGTGATCACAAAGGGGCCTAAAGTAGGATGCCTTTTTCCTCTTCATTCGTGTTTTATTCCTTGTTCTCTTTCTTTTGGTTATACTACTATTGCTAATAATGGCCACCTTTGGCATAAGAAATTAGGACATCCCAATTATGTAATTTTGTCTCATTATATGAAACATGGATATTTTAATAATACAAATGTCGTTTCATGTGTTTCATGTAAACTTAGTAAAAGTAAATAATTTCCTTTTCCTTTGAAAGTAGTCATGATTCTCAATGTTTTGAAATCATTCATATTGATGTTTGGGGTATGAGTTCTATTCTTTCACATGCTCAATATTCATACTTTGTGACCTTTATTGATGACTATAGTCGCTTTACTTGGGTATATTTCCTTCGTTCCAAAGCTAATGTGTTTTCTACTTTTCAAGCTTTTGTTACCTATTTGGAAACACAATTTTTTACCTATATTAATATCTTATGCTGTGATTCTAGGGGAGAATATATGTCCCATGATTTTCAAGCTTTTCTTCAAAAGAAGGGTATTATTTCTTAATGATTTTGTTCGTACACTCCTCAGCAAAATGGTGTTGCTGAACATAAGAATCGACATCTTTTAGATGTTATTCATACCCTGTTAATTGAATCTTCTATTCTCCCTTATTTTTGGGTGGAAGCTCTCTCTGCTGCTGTTTATTTGATTAATTGTCTTCCTTCTTAGACCTTGCAGTTCGACTCTCCTAATTTTTGCTTGTTTGGCATTCCCCAAAATTATTAATCTCTTCATGTTTTTGGCTCTATCTATTTTGTTCACTTACCTCCTTATGAACATCACAAACTTGCCACCTAAGTTGTTCAATGTGCTAGTCTTGACTATAGTAATACTCATAAAGGTTTTGTGTGTTATGATAGGGATTCTGATAAACTTCGTATTTCTCAAAATGTGGTTTTCTTTAATAATCAATATTACTTTCCTGTATTGATCATGTTCCATCTTTTGCTTCACTTCATTCGTTTAATGATGAATCTGTTTCTGTCAATCATTTTATGCTAGGTGTTTTGTATTAACGTCACCACCTCTTGTCTCTTCCAACATTTGCAATGCCATTTAATTCTAACTCTTTTGCACTTCGTTGGTCTTTTCAGATTTCTTGACTCTTAGATAGGTGTAGGTTCCCTATTGCTGCTATTCAAGCCAATATAGATACTGCTTTTGTCCCTAAGTCTTATTCTCAAGCCTTTCTGCATGAGTGTTGGTGATAAGCTATGCAGAAGGAACTTCAGGCACTTCAAGATAATCATACATGGGACATTGTTTCTTGTTCACCTAGAATGAAGCCTATTGGGAGTAAATGCATGTGCACTATCAAACTACGTGTTGATGGTTCTATTAATCATTATAAAACTCATCTGATGGCCCCTGGAAATCATCGGTAATATGATATTAATTATAAGGAAACATTTGCAATGGTTGCTAAAATGACTACAATACGAACTATTCTAACCATTATCGCCTCAAAATGGTAGTTACTTCATCAGATGGATGTAAAGAATGCATTCTTATATGGTGACATGAAAGAAAAAATCTTTATGATTCTTTATCCTAGTTTATTTCCTACTTCTTCAACTGAGGTTTGTTGCCTAAAGTGCTCTTTATATGGTTTAAAACAGGCACCGTAAGCGTGGTTTGAGAAGTTTCATACTACTCTTCTGGACTTCACTTTTACTAGAAGCAAGTATAACTCCTATCTCTTTCTTTGTCAGACTGCTATTGGGATTGTAGTTCTTCTTGTCTATGTTGATGACATAGTAGTCAATGGCTCCAATCTACAACTGATTGTAGAACTCAAGATCATCTCCTAAACTCTTTTCATATGAAAGATCTTGGTTCTCTGTAGTATTTTCTTGGCCTTGAGGTTCAACAACATCCCAATGGGATCTTCTTACATCAGCATAAATATAACCAGGAGCTTTTTTCCTTAGTTAGTCTTCAGGATTGCAATTTGATTCTTACTTCTATGGAAGTCAATTTGAAACTTCATTAGGATGCTGGCAATCCTTTATTTGATCCATCCATGTATTAGCAGCTTGTAAGGAGTCTGAATTATTTGACTATTACCTATCCTAACATCTCTTTTGCAATCTAATAGGTCAGTTAGTTTATGTAAACTCCTTGTCAATCTCATTTGACTGCTGTTCATCATCTTATTTGCAATCTTAAGGGAACATCTGGTCATGGATTATTCTTTCCTTTTGAGAACTCTTTACAGTTAGTTAGTTTTAGTGATGCCGATTGAGCTGGTTGCCTGAAAACTCACCGTAATGCTCTCATCTATTGGAAAAGTAAGAAGAGGGATCAGGTCTCTAAATCATCCACTGAGTCAGAATATTAAGCCATGTCAGCTACTTGCTCTAAGATTATATGACTTCGTGGTTTGTTGAGTGAACTTGGTCTTTCTGAAGTTACTCCTACTTCCTTACATGATGATAATATGAGTGTTATTCAGATAGCTAAGAATCCTGTTTTCATGAGCACACCAAGCATATTGGAGTTGATTGTCATTTCATTAGTGAAGCGCTCTTTTGTAGGCAGCTTACTCTTCCTCACATTTTAACTGAACATTAAACCATCGACATTTTTATCAAAGCTCTTCTATCTCGAGATCGGCTTCATTTCATGATTGACAAATTAATGCTTCTTGATCATCTAGCATCAATTTGAGGGGGGATGTTAGTCTATATGCCTTGTACATTCAACTTTGTAATTATGTTCCCTATAATTAGGCTAATTTATTGTAATTATAGGGTTGCTATCTTGCTATAATTATGAAATATTTTAAGCTAATTTTAGGCATTAATTAGGGATATTTTGACTATATAATGAAGATCAAACCTCATGTTTAAGGCATCCAAATCAAACCAAGAATTTGTGTCAAGAATTATCAGAGTGAGAGAATGAATTGGCTAAAAGAAGGGGATAAAAAACTCATGATAATTGAGTTTTATACTTAAGAATTAGATGTTGTTGAACTGATATTCGATAGCATTTAGATTTGTTTAGAATAATTTACTAGCGCTCTTAGTTTATTTTTGTAAAGGCAATGTTTGAGCATGAAAGTAAGCTTTTCAACATCCAGGAGGCACTTCAGGCAAAATTCTAGAAAGCTCAAAATCAAGGCTTTGGTTGGAGAGCCCTGCGCCACTATTGTAACAAGCTGGAAACGTGAGGGCTAGAAGTTATGGCTTTGGAAACTGGAAGCTAGGGCTTTGAAGGCAAAGTCACAACACCTATGACTTGAAGTTATATGCCCATCTTCAGCAAGCTTAGTGCCGTAGTGCCCATCACACCAAGCTACTGGACCAATGACTAGTTATACTCAAAAGCTCCAGCCCGTCAAGCCATGGTGCCCATGTGTAAATTTTCATAAATATCAATAGATACAGTAGAAGAAGGGACTTTTCAACTTGGAAAAGAAGCAACTAAATTTCGAGACAAAGTTCTACAACTACAAGGGAGTTCTTGGAGGTGTCAAGCTAGGAAATCATGTTTTTCAAGCTATCACTATTTTATTTTTTTGAACTCTCTTAACTTTTCATCTTTAGAATTTTTGATGTTGGATGTGGCTTTGACTCTTGTTTTTACAACTCCTTTAATGGAGTAGGTTTTTCATCTAGGATTATAATTGGAACCCACATTGTTAAGTGCATAATTTGATATATTTTTCTATTTGATTCTCTTGCATTTAATTGTTTAGTTATTGAATTTATTGAGTTTTTAGTTGTGTTTTATATTTTGTAGGTGTTTTGGAAGTGAGAAATCAATTAAAGAAGAAGTGATTCAAGTTAGACAAGGTTTAGGTAATGTTGTAGCAAAGTCCGAGTGCAAAAGAGCTTGAAATGGCCAAATTCCAGAGGATTGGGCACTTCTGCGCCTAATAGTTGAAGCCTCGGTGCTTATAACATAATTGTTAGGAACCAAGTTAGAGGCTTGGGGGCCTAGCACCCAAAATGTAGATTTTAGCATCCCAAACTTGATAGCTAAGTACCTCAGTACCTCGAAAAAAGAATCACACTTACATACAGTGGGCGCCACAGCACCCAATCATAATTGTCCCAAATTCATTTTCTTAGGGTTGGTTGTTATAGCTCCCAAGAGCCAAGGCCGCCTTGCTCACATCAGAAAATACAAGTCTTGCACCCTAGAAATAAAGAGAAATGATAAAGGAGAGGAGAGGGGAAGTCTAAGGGCCTGACTTGGAGAAGCTCATCGGCATGGAGATCGTCAAAGAGTTTCCCATTCATCTCTTTTGGTTTTCTTTCTCTCTCTTGAATTCCTTATGGTATTAATTTCTATTGTGATGAATTTTCTAATGTTGCTTGGCTAAAACCCCTTTGGTTGAGGGTGAACTCAAAGCCCTAGATAATGTTTATGTGATTGATTTTCCTAACAATATTCTCCAACTTTCGTTGCAAAATTATCTATGATTCCTTTATAAGAACTATTTATGATTGTTATCTTGATTTGTTTGAGGTGGCCAACTGAATGAGCCTTGGTACTATCTAATGCTAGAACAGGGAATTAGATCCGTAATTGTCTTATTTCCTATTCATGAGTAGGAATTTGTAGTTAATCATTATGTCAAAGTTTTTATTAACTAGGAAATGGAACATAGCATAAGTAAAATAATCCACACATGTGAGATTATTGCTTAGATCAACCTCTCTTTCTCATCTTAACGCTGCTGTTAAATTAAATCTAGAGAACAACATTTCTAGGTTGTTTAATGGATAGAGAATGAATAGAGAGCACTGTCTCTATTTAACGACAAACTAAGAAAAGATTGGGGTAGCAAAGCTTGTTGTTATTTACAGTTAGTAGTTTGAATAGGGAGTTGGGAATATTGTTAGTTTCATGAGCATAATCAATATCTAGTGGTAGAAGGTGAGCCTCTAACTAGTTTTCTTATTATGGTTTCATAGTTATTTTACTTTGTGTTTTGCAATTCTTGGTTTGCTTTATATTTCCTTTTTACTTATTTCAATCATTCAAAAAACCCCCTTTTATATTTAGCATTTAATTTCTATAGCTAACATTTGTGGCTTGTCAATTAGACTCAATCTCCTGAGAGAATGATCTTTGCTCTAAACCTTACTTACCACTTTACTGGCAATGATTAATTTGGTTCCTTTTGGGTTCACATCAAATTTTGGTGCTCTTGTTGGGGATTGATCATCTAATTGATCTATTACTCTTTTTATTTTCGTTTTGTTTTTATTTCTTTCATTTCTTGCTTCTCTAAAGTTTCAGCATGATGCTAAATATTTTAAATAGAAACTTTTAATATAATGATAGTTTTGGAGAAAATTATGTTGAAATAAAATATTTTTTCAACTAAAAACAAATTTCTTTTGTTCAAAAATTTTCTCCAACCCCCTCCTGTATATTGCTAGCAATTCTTAGAAGTTCTTTAAATATTTTAAAGGGATTATGTGGCATTGTTTGGAAGCACCACGTTTGGATCATGGTTACCACCCATTGGTGGTTTTGTTGCTCAATTCCTCCCAGCCGAGACAATGTTGCATTCCAGAAAATTCTCATCTTCTCCAATTTTTTTTTTTTAAATATGTTAAACATATATTCCAGATATTTTCCTCATATCTTTATAGCAATATTGGACTGTCTCTACATCACTTTTACTGGAACCTTCAGCTAGATTTTATGGATGCATGTAGCTCTTTCATTCCAACTGCTCATTGAAGTCTATAACTCTCTCTCTCTCGCTCGACCTCTCTACAAATATCTCCCAGCTTCTTCTTTCCCCTCCATCTACAACAGCAAAGCGTTGCAAACTCTCAGCCATTTTCCTCACTCTCGTGCTCATCTTGCAACGCTTTCACTGTAGTAACCAGAGTTATAATTCAGAGTTACAAATGTCCCCATCACCAACGTTCAGCATAGGAAAATTCATCTTTTTGGCATCACAATTTCAGAAAATTGTTCCCCATCACCAATTGCAGAAAATGGTCTGGTTGAGAGCTATTTTCATGATTCTTTAGTTCCTCTCACATATGGCAGTGGCTTCTCCGTTTTCATGGATTTGAAGAAAGTCATAAATAAAATTTCCTTAGATGTTCAATTCAAATGAGTTTCCAAAAGGGGTTAAAGACAAGCTTGGAATTTCTTGTGTTTTGGCGTAGTGGTCAACATTCTCAATAATGGAAGTATTTTGTAAGAATCTTTCAAAGAGTAGCAAGGGGAGTGAAATTCTTCTACTCTAGTTTACATGGGTTTTTCTATTATAAATTATATTTATTTTATTTTATCTAATTTTTCTAATTTAATCTGTCCTTTAATCTCTATATTTTACATGTGCAAGAAAGTGTAGTCTTATTTTTGAACCTTAGCTCTACTCTTCATTATGAAATTCTATGAATATTATAGACATATTGAATTCATACATTGTAAACACCCATTTTTGTCCCACTTTTTCACTAATTGTTTACTTAAAAAAAAGAATAATAATAATAAAATTAAATAAAAATAAAAACGCAATAATTAATAATTAATAACAATAAAAAAAAGTAACAAACAAACAAGCAAGAAAAAAAAGAAAACCAAACAACAAAAATAAATGGCCCAAAGGCCATTTTGGCAGCCCACTGAACCAAAAACTGATTACCTCCACTCCCCCCGTGAACCACCTCCTTCACAGCCCCACCCATCTGCAAATCCCCTTCTTCTGCGCCACCTCAATCACCACCTACTCTCTGAAATTCTTCACATCACGCAACGTCTGCTTCCCCCATACGCAAACCCCACGCTCTGAATCAACCCCATCTCTGCGCAAGCCCCTCTCCCCGTAAGGTCTTGTCTTCTCTGCAGAAATCCGTCTCCTTCTCCATGCCACTTCTGCATAACCGATCCCACACAAACTCTTTCTCCCCCATCTCTGCATACCCACTCTCTGGAAATCCCTCTTCGTCACGGTATCCTTCTGAAAACAGCACCCGGTCCTTGCAAGCTCTACTGCTCGTCACCTCGGAACTCCACCAAAAACCTAATTTCTGAAATCCCCATCATCACGCCTTCAACCACCTCTATCATAGCAGCAGAAAGCGGCCATAAAGAGAGGAACGAAGACCAACCAGAGACAACAATTTTTCGAGAGAAAAGCAGCGAGAGTTCACAAAAAGGGAGGATCACCACAGAATCCGAGAGGGAAATTGGAGACTCGGATCGTTGTTTCTCGTGGCATTGAAATCTTCCCTGAGGTAACAAGCTGTGTCATTTGAAAGATTCTCCAATGGAGGGAGCTGATTGCATCAGATCAGTTAGAAAGGTAGATTATTTTTCATCTGTTGGTATGGGGATGAGGGTCTGATTCGTATGCGAATGGGATTTTAGTTTTGTAAAATCTGAACTATAGTAAATCTCTCCCTGGTTTTCATGATTAGCCTTCGGATGTTGAAAATTCTGAATTGTGTGGATTCGTTTTGGGTTTAGCAATGTTTGGTTTGAAATAGGTGAATCCATTTTGGTTAGCAATATGGTTTTTATTAATGTGATATGTTTCTTATCCGGTTAGATGATTTAGCATATTAAAAAGAAAAACATGATAACCTCGTGATTACCTCTCTGATGTGTGAGTAAAGAAAATTTCAGAAATCACATAGGAATTCAGATTATTGGTGTATTGAAATGTGAAGAAGTTTGAATTGGGAAACCCTGTTTGTCCCCTGATAGAGATGCAATAAGGGTCTGGTCTGTTTGATTATGCTTGTTAGAGCAGTCTTAATGCTATTCTTTTTTTATCTTAGTCAGTTTGTTTTTTTTGGTAAGTTGATTTAATCTTGGCCTCCTCCAAGTGATGTCCCTGCGGTTGGGTTCGGTTTTCCAATTAAGTCTTTCTGACCATGATGATCGGGTTAAGCTAGTTTAGGAGATTAAACGTGACCTGCTCATCATCTTAGAGTCAGTTTCTGTATGGCTTGGTAGGCCCCCTTTTTGCTATGTTTCTGTTAGTTAGCATCTACTTCAATTAGAAATTTTTTGAAATGCATGCTTAATTGGTTGGTTAGTGGATGAGTTGTGAGGGGTCCCTGATTTCGATCCCTCACATATTTTACAATGGGAGATTAATTCCCCTTAGGGAAATGCTTTTAATTTGGGAGGATTGTGGGTCTCTGACTGCCGGTTACACCCACTAAGTTTTTTTTCAGACAATGATCTCTGTTACAATATGTTTTCCCAAATTTATATCTAGCTTGTTTTAAGATCTATGAAATTCTGATGCTTGGGAATGGAATTATGGGTAACTTGCAAAATCCTGTTTGTCTTTGCTTAAGAGGTGTTCTTCCCTATTGTTTTATCTCAGAATTTGGATTAGAATCTTGGCTTTCACTTAAGCATGAAAATGTTTGTGATTAAGACATGTTTGAACTCAATGTTGGGGTTTAATGTTGTTACTAATTTGATTTAAACATGTTAAGGGGTTTTGTTAAGTTTGCTTTAGTTAGTTTCATTTAAAGGTGTTGATTATGGTTTAATCAAGTATGATGAGTTTATTCTTCTTTTGGGAATGTAGTATATTGATACGGGCCATTGATGACTGGCTGCGGGTATACTGGTAGATTTTTAGTTCATGGCCAGTTGGAATAGGGAGTATCCCGAAGTGTTGAGTCCCTTGGTTTAAGCAGGGATTTGTGCCATCTGTTTTTTTTCAAATTTGGAAACGGTGTGCTTCATCTAGTATTTTCCATGACCATAGCTGTGATTTTATCCATTGTCTTATTCCCCTTTTCTCTCTTGTTGGGTATAGGTTTACCCTATTTGTGTCTGGTAGTCTTGTTTGGTCTTGGTATAAGGGTTTCATTTTGATTTCACCATATGTCAATTTGGGTGCATGCACTCAGATTCTATTCACAAAGGTAATATAATGGCTCCAATGGCCCATGTGACATAGCCGTAGGATGAAGCCCATGTTCATTTAGGTTGGGTTCCAAAGACCCAATAGAATTATTTTCAAATGGGTTCAAGGCCCAATAACTCCAAAAACTGATTCAAGGCCCAATAATTTCAAAATGGGTTCAAGGCCCAAATGCTCATTAAATTGGCTTCAAGGGTTCAAGGCCCAATATGGCAAAATTGCATTTTCAACCCCTAATTTTTCATAATATCATTTTAATCCCTAATATTTCACTAATTGCATTTTAACCCTTATACTTTTAAGAACTATAATTTGGTCCCCCAACTTTTATAAATTACATTTTTGGGACCCATCGCTTTCAAAACTTACATTTTAACCCCCATTATTTTCGATAATCACATTTCAGCCCTTTAGATTTTAATAATCGCATTTCAACCCATAACTTTCATAAACGACGTTCCAGCCCCGTCTCTTTTATGAAACTCAATTTTGTCCTACAACTTAATATAAATTTCATCTTTTTTTAAAAAAGGACTCATTATTCAAAGGACTTTCAGTAGAAGTTGATCTTCTCCGAAGTTCCGTTTTTTTGGGTTTTCAGTGAAATTTTATATTCCCCGAGATTCTAACTCTCACAGGCATTTTGTGGAGGTCATCCTCCCCAATGTCTTAATTTTCACAGACTTTCAGTAAAATTTTATTTTCCCAAAGTTTCGGTTTTCACAGGCTTTTAGTAGAGATATACTCTCTCCAAAGTCTTAATTCACTATCTAGGCTTTATGTGGAATTTAATTTCCCCTAAATGTCCTATTTCCTTTTAATTAATTAATCAATTTAACCAATCAATTTTGAACTACGTTGACCTTGATCCCTTTTGGGGTACGTAGGCACTTATTTGGTAAGGCAGGTCTAGTTACTTATTTTTTCATCTTTGTCCAATGTTATTTTATTAATAAATGGGGTAATTATAATACAATAAAATTATTAAGCACAAACAATTTAGGGTAACCATCCTTAGTGATGGACATTGTGGGGTGCCTAACACCTTCCCCGCGCGTAATTAGACTCCCGAACCCATTCCTTTGGTTCCGAGGGCCAGTTCTTCCCTTCTTTTAAAGGATCCCAATTATCCTTCTAATTAATTGGTGGCGACTCCAAATTTTCTCTGCGTTTCCCTTACGCGCCTTAAAGTCATAAAATGATGGCTTTTCACCGGCCGTCACGTTGTGACATACATTTAAAAGGATTTCACTTATGTTTGACCACAAATTTTTGAAGGTATTATTATTAAAGTCTTTTGATCATGATATTGATATTTTGTGATGTTATAATTATATTTTTTTCATGGCTAAATTAGATGCAATTAAACCATTTTTTACATGGTTACTACATTCCTATTTTTATATGGAAAGTTTGTAAGTATTAAATTATTTTTTTATACATGATACATGAAAGTTGTTTTTGGGTGGATTCTTTAATGTTTTCATAGAGTAACCCTAGGTGCACCTAGCATTGAATTGCCCGTGGACTATTTGTAGAAGCATAAGGTAAGCCATTGGGACGGGTATATGTGATCTCACCACTTGTGAGATTACTTTGAATGTATATGATACATGCTGTATGAGAGAGTTTTTTTATGTAAAGAGTGATTGGATCCATCCCTTTGATGAAAGTTTTTGTATAAATACATACATTTTACATGCACGAGTATATAAAATCTTAAATCTATAAATACATGATGTTGATGTGGTAAAGCATATGGAATTTTATGCATAATTATTTGAGTTTCACTTACATAAGTACAGGAAATTTGTGAGTACAAGCTTATGTGGTTTCATGCATAAATATATCGAGATGTACATATTTACCATTCCTTATTTATTTTTGTCACTTGTACAACAATATGAGATTTTTTACGGTTATTGCATTATTGTTTATATTTATTTCATAAGTATATAAAAAATAAATTTTATGTATTATCTTATTTTTAAACTTGTATTCTTGGGTGGAGGTTTTCCATTCACTGGGTCTATATGACTCATTCCCCCTTCTTTTTTTCCACCAAGTTATTTAAAGACTTCTTGGAAGACGAATGGAGCAAGGCTTGATGTCATGGACAGTTGGATTAGGAAATGCATTTTGGGATGTATTAATGATGTAATACCTATGCATATTATGTAGTTGTGTTTATGACTTTCTGTCATTGGCATTTAGGCCATGGAAGCCAAATTGTGTTACATGGAGGGCTTGTCCATGCTGCATATCATTGTTGTATTCAAGAATGTTTTATATTCAGGGGAGACCCTATCGAAATATTTTTATAAAATCTCCCTAATTGGAGAATGAAATAGGAATCTATTACATGGTCATACATAGTTAATGGTTTAGGCTTGTAAGATGTTACCATATGATAGCATTCTCTCGTCGGTTACATGACTAATATTAGGGCGTGAAACTCATGCAGCTATAAAGGGATTGAACTTGATAAATTCTTATATTAGAAATTACTTATAGAAATATAGGGTAGTTTTATGAGCGTACCTATCCTTTATATGTTCACTGATTATGAATGATCTAGAACAGGCAAGGTCTTCCTCCCCAACTCTAGATAGAATGGTGGCCATCAATGAGGTAAGCCAGAGATCAGTAATATCTTTTTTAGGTTAGGTGTGGAGAAATGACCTAAACTTTTATAAAATAAAATAACTCTAATAGACACTTCCATTATGGGCCTATAGGATTGAGCCAATACTAAGTCATCAATCACATCAATACTACCAAGGCATATAAAGTTCATAAATAACAATGATCACAACATGACTTTACCATCTCCCAATCGATCCATAATCAACTAGTTTTACAAAAAATATAAAACCTCATATTAGTGGCCGCCCATATAAGAAAATTCTAACATTCTACCCCTTGGGCTACACTAATTGTATAATATAATTTATAAAATATTTTATTTTACAAATGATTCTCTGGCTAAAAACAAAACTTTACATTGTGGCTAATATTTTTGAAAAACCATCAATCCAAGGGACAACACTTCCAAGATGACCCAATATTATGGGATTTAAAAAGGCCGAATCATGATGGTAATTGCACCATTAATTAATGCAAACCTTCCATGGTCACAAGCATTATAAATCTCATAAACCAAAGTCCGTGATGTGATAGTGTAGCATGAAAATAGCATTAACATGTGATCTCATTGTGCTACATTAATGTCGGTCTGCCACAATTTCTCTCTTTCAACATGCTCCAATAATATATGCAAGTGCATTGTCTCAAAATCCTAAAATGGTGTCAATAGTGAGACATAATCAAAAAATTTGCTAAGACTGACACTAAGTCTTGGCTTCACCTGGTCTTACAACCATCACAAAGATACATTACCAACAATCTTTTCTATACAATGATAAGTGTATCAATTATTAAGGCAAATATGCATAATAAAACATGAGTGTGTAAATAACTATAAATTAATGCATATAAGCATATATCCAACCAACCATGTGATAATAGGATCCACAATGCTAGAATAATGAAATAAGACAAAAATTTCCACTAACCAAGTACATAAAAAAAACTCGATACCCATATTTTCAACATGTTTCTTAAAAAACTATGGGTCTAAGCTCCTTAGTCAATGAATCAGCAAACATTAAATAATGACTTCATTCTTCTCATGATCTCTAACAGTCAAGTACTTCACTTCATATGCTTAGATACACTTGGTGATCAATCTTTCATATGAAATCTCTCAAGAACCTTATTGAAATAGGTTTCGTGAGACAAGCCCAAGATACCTTAAGACTTGTCTCTATGAATCTTAATGTCAATGACATAAAACACTTCTACCATATCTTTCATATCAAAATGTTTGAGAGAGAAATTGTTTCGCCTCATGCAACAACCCCATGTCATTGGTTGCAAGCAAAAATATCATCTACATATAACACTAGAAAGATGATTTTGTTCCTACTAACCTTGTGATATATTGATCCATAATGTTTTCCACAAAATCGAATGAAGAGATAACATTATGAAATTTTAAATACCACTAACATGAGGTTTGCTTTAGTCCGTATATGGACTTCTTAAGCTTGCAAATCAAACGATCAATAATTAAACATAATAATAAACTTACTAATGTAAGACAAATAAAATGTAAATATGAATCAAAATCTACCTATGGGCAAAGAGTTTAACATAAAGTTGACTCACTAGCTTTATGATAGAACCTAATAAATTATGAACATTTCTTAATACTTGTGGGCTAAATAAGAAATTAATATAATTTTCTATTCCATCCTAATTAGACATGAAAAATATAATAATTTTCATGTGGGAAAAAATTACCATACTAACACATTTACTAAGAAATATGATGTCATTTTATTCTAGATGTGAT
>JASKGM010031479.1:0-25471 GCA_034509205.1 Ceratonia siliqua | reverse complement strand
ATATAACAATAAAAGGGAATGTGAACAACTCAAGATAATCACTTATTGAGTTATTGTATTTTAATTGGGGGAATACTTATTACACAAATTTTATTTACAAATTATGTGTAGGTAATTTAAATTTAATGGAAACAAGTTTAAAATGAATTATTTAAATTCTCACCTTAACACTACAAAAAAAAAAGCTTTAGAAACGAAAAAAATCTACCTCTAAAATATTTGAGACGGATTTAGAGATGAAAATATTTCTGCCTCTAAATCAGGTATAGTAAGGTATTTAGAGGCTGATTTTAATTCTTAAAATCCACCTCTAAAAAAAAAGCCGTTTTTAAATAAAGAAATAAGTCGCTTAATTAATTTTATAGAGGTAGCTATAATTCGCCTAAACAGTAGAGGCGGATAAAAGGTGACTCAAAATCCACCTCTAATGGACCCGTAGAGTTAGAGGCGTGTTTAAAGGCAAAATTTGGCCGCTTTTAATTCCCCCTCTATATTGAAAACAATTGGGCCTTCCATACCGAGTTTTTCGAGGTTCCCTTAGGTTATTTCCTACCAAATTTATCCAGCAATCAAAGTTGAAGGCTCAGAGAAAAAAAATCAATTATGGCATAAAATATGGTTAAAAAACAATTCAAATATATACAACAGTCATGAAAAAATAATTCAAATGTTCTGAATAACTAGTATCCTCTATTGATTGTATTCATCGTCTAAATCATCGCTCTTGTCATGACTGTCAGGTGATTCGCACTTGACCGAGGGTTGAGTAAGAGGAGGAGGAGCTAGAGTAAGAACCAGAGGTTGAGATGGATCGGCTTCAGCAGGAGGAGTAATCCCAATGTGCTGGAAGAGAAGATGCATCATATCTTGTGTACTCCACATTATCTCTCGTTGATTCCGCATCATCTCTTGTTGGCTACGCATCATTTCGTTGTTATCCTTTAACTCCATGCACAATTGAGAGATTGCTTGCCACATGCTCTGAAGCTCAAACAGGGAAGTAGTTTGGTCAGCATTAGCAGAACAACCCTCAACATAATAAGTGGCATGCTTTCCAAGGCCAAACACGCGCCCCTTCTTATTGATTTAACCAACCACATCGAAGTATAGCTGGTTTCCAGATGTAGCAGAGAGCTCAGGTGCAGTGGTACCCCTCTCTACAGACGCCTATGAGCTCATCTCTTCCTTTCGCTTTGTAAATTCTTTCTGAAAAATAAACTAAAACATCAAGCAATTAGGTTGGCAGGATTACATCAACAAGAGAAATAAATAAATGGTACAATAGATCCAAGAATACTTACAGCATATTGTGTAACCTTTTCAGATACCCAAGCATCATTTTTCTTATAGTGCTTAATCTACGTGAAGAGCTCAAATGGAGTTGGATCCTTATGCAACTCAACCTTCTACATACAAATACCAAATGAAAAAAATTAATTATTTGAAAGTTATTAAAGATGTCACAACGTGACGAATGGTTAAAACACAAATTTTATAAAAAAAATGGAGTCGACGCCAATTAATTAGGAAGATAATTGGATTTTTTTTAAAAGCCCAAAAGTTAGCCTTTGAAATTAAAGAAAATGTTCGAGAGTCAATTACGTGTGGGGAATGTGTTAGGAACCCTACAACGTGTATCCCTAAATATGGTTATCCTTAATTCTTTATGCTTAATTTTATTGAATTTTAATTATTTTGATTACCCATTTTTATTAATATGATGCGAAGATAAAAGATAAAAGAGTTGGACCTGACTTACTGTGTAAGAGCCTAGTACCCTT
Source organism: Ceratonia siliqua (assembly GCA_034509205.1). Taxonomy (NCBI): domain Eukaryota; kingdom Viridiplantae; phylum Streptophyta; class Magnoliopsida; order Fabales; family Fabaceae; genus Ceratonia; species Ceratonia siliqua. The sequence continues at coordinate 23,690 of JASKGM010031479.1, read as the reverse complement.
ATGGGAATCAAGGTCCACGTAGTTCAATATTGTTTTGATAATATGCCTAGAGCGGATATATGATCTCATTCTTAAGGCAAAAGTGTTTTAATGAGATAATGGGAGAGAATAAATCTCTACCCAAAATCTTTAGGGACTAGGATAATGTGGGAGGATAAACCTCCACCTAAAGTCTATAGATGATATAAGACAATATAGAAGAATAAATCTTCATATAAAACTTAAGATAATATGAGAAAATAATTTTTCACATATTGTTTATGAAGAATTAGGTCAATAGAGAAAATAAATTTTTACATAGAGCTTAAGACACTACAAGAGAACAATTCTCTATATAATATTTATGAAAAAGCAAGTTAATGAGAGATTAAATCTCTACATGAAACTTAATATAATAAGAGAATAATTCTCTACACTATATTTACAAAAGGAATGGTGATCCTTAAAGCCACCTTAGAGGAAGAAAGATAAAAAGTCAAACTTTGTTTTAAACATATTGTTTTTCTTATTTTGGGTCCTTGCATACCTATTTTAAAATTTAATTCATGATTATGTCTTTTAAAATATGTTAATTAATGGGTCTTTGGAACCAAATATGCTAGGCCCAATGAAAAGACATTTTTTTTTATCCTGTAGGAGTTTGATAAAAATGTATCAAAGCATTTAGAAAATCTCACATTAAAATCCTACAAGAAATGGGCTAAGTGAGAACTTGAAGTTTAAATTTTTAAAAGAGGTTCATTTGATCCAAAACTTCTTTAAAATAGGCTCTTGAATTCTCATCCTAACTTTACAAAGAATCTTGGGCTTATAAGAAATATGATAAACCAATTTTTTTCATCATAAAAGCTTTCGCCCCTTTTATGTTATTCAATTAAAAGATCATTGGAACCTTTACAAAAACCACTTCTCAAAGGCCTTTGGAGCATATAACCCTAATCATATATTTTATTTTATTTTATTTAAAACTAGGTGTCTTGAACACCCAACTTTGTATTTGGTAAAACCAAAGATACATTACCTAAGGTACGTAAATAAAAAGGGGGGGGGGGGGGATGGGCTTATACCCAAAAGAAAAATGGGGAAACATAATATGATACCAAATATTACAAACTACGAACATGAAGTAAGCAAATAAGATAAATACAAATAAATGAATAAATCAAATCATCATAAATGTTTTAATACTAAGAACATACATCCCAATATATAGTGATGAAGGACAACAAATTGAGCTAAGAGGCTGGGGTATTTGTACCTCAAGTTAACCAACCCAAAATACTTTTCAAAAACAAACGAAAAGAGACAAACATAAATTATAACAAAATGATTTCAGATTTTTCAAAGAAAAGGAATTTAAACACCACCAACGTACACTTCAGATTCTTAATGAAGTTGATAAAAAGAACAACAACATATTTTAACAAGGAAAATACAGAAATAGCAGCAAACCTTAACAGAACAGCAACTAAAAGATATCGAAACAACATCATATTTAGCAGCAGCAAATAATATAGAAACAGCAGCAAACCTTGACAAAGTAGCAACTAAAAAACACGAAACAACATCATATTTAGCATCAACAAATAATACAAAAACAGCAGCAAACCTTGACAGAACATCAACTAAAAAAATATTGAAACAGCATTATATTTAGTTGCAACAATATACAGAAATAGCAGCAAACCTTGACAGAATAGCAACTAAAAAAATACCAAAACAGCACCATATTTAGTAGCAGCAAATAAATTTTTATTAACCCGAAACAGCACATTTTCAAAGGAATAAGATTAGCTTCTCAAATTTACAAACAAAAATTAAAAACAAAGTTCAAATCAACAGGTTATTGAAATAGAACTCAAAACAATTTCAAACTAACATATGAAATCCAGAAATTAAGAACATAGGTTCAAATAATTAGAAATAAAAAAATGATTTCAAACCAACAAATTCAAAACAAAAATTTAGAAAAGATTCAAATCAACCTATTAACAAAATGGCCAAATCTAGCACTAGTGAAACATGCACAAGTAATAGAGGAAGGGAATGGTGTTTACCCTTAACCCAACACAAGGAAATTTTCAAAAGGGTTGAAGACAATTTGGAAGAGAAATCACAACAAAACACTTCCAAGAGTCAAAGTCAGATTCGAAAACACAAATTACAACATACCTTCCAAAAGAATAAAGTCAGATTATAACATTCCTTCCAAGAGAATAAAATCATGTTACCAATTATAACATTCTTTCCAGGAGCATACAATCTAATTTGAGACTATAAATTATAGTATTCCTTCTAGGAGAATCAAATTTGACTTGAGATTGTATATTTTCAACATATTTTAAAATCTGACAAAAACATCCCCTTTTACTCATAAATTTGAGAGACTTTAATCCCTAAAATTTACGATCACAGCCTCAACAAACTCAACACATAAAAAACATGTAAATAAAGAGAATATTACCTCTGACGTTCTCAAAAAATGAAACTAGCTTCTCTTCACATTTCTTCTATGGGAAAGTTCCTTCTAAATCTTCTCTTTTCTTCACACTTCCATCTCTGTAATTTCCCCTTTTTTTCTAAGTTCCATTCGTTGTCCCTTCTTATTTGTATTTATAGGTGAAACAGAGTGCACCCATTATAAATACTCCACTTTTACCCGAAAGAAAACCTCCCTTCTTATTCTTCTGCAGTACAATGGTTGTGTGCTAGAGGTTGAAGGAAGACAAAGGCATGGCGCTAGTCAACAATATATGCTTGTGTCGAGGCTCCATGAAGATCACCAAATTTGAGAAGATTGATGCATTTTATGAAGGAATTTAAGAGTGCAAAGGAGGGGATATGTGGCTTAAATGAGTTATTTTGTGAAGTTTCACGAAACAAAGGCATTGTTCATGAGGTATTTTTAGAATATGGAGGCTGGGTGACAAAGAAGAGCAAAATATGGGGGGTTTCATGGCTGATGGGTTTGATGGCTAGGATTTCTATGTGTATGGAAAGAGTGAAAAAATTAGGGGAATGAAGGAGAAGGATGGCGCTGGGCTTGTGGAGATGAAAAGGATAGTAGGTCGAAGTTAGTGAGAAAGAAAAGAGAGAAATGATAACTGAGTAAAAAAATAAAAAAAATAAAAGCAATGGGAAAGATAGGGAGAAAACGTGAAGAAGGAGAGAAAGAAGTAACGGTGAGGGGATGTGTAAGATGAGTGGAGAAAGAGAAAAAATAAATCAATCAATCAAGAAAATGAGATGGTGGCGGCTTGAGATAAGGAAGAAAAATGAGAAAAGACGAAGGGGAACATGTGGCATGAGCGGAGAGGAAGACAAAAATGAGAGAGAAATGGTGGTGGAACCCACAAAATATTTTCTTTTATTATTTTATTTTCTACTTCTTTTTTTTTTAATTCTTGCTTTTTGAAAAAAAATGATATTTTATATTTTTGTGATTTTAATTTCTTACTATTATTATTATTATTATTTTATTTTTATTACTTTTATTTTTTTAATTTTTTTTTATTTCCTTCCACCTTGTATGCTTTCTTTTTCATTATTACCATTTTTCCTAATTTTTTTATATTCCTTAATTTTTGTTATTTTTCTAAAATTTTCAAAATTACCTGAACTAAATCATGTATTTACAAAAGAGAAATGAAAAATATTTTAGAGGCAATTATCATTCTCTTATTGTGCTTTGATGCAGAGATAGAACCACCAGTGTGGATATGCATTAGCATCACAAAGCCTATTTTTACTATTTTGCTCACTTATGGCCTTGAATTGTGGATCCTCCCATTACTTGAACAGTTCTTCTCTAACTTTAAGAGGAACCCATGATGCGTTGCATTGTTTCTCTTTTATCCTTTGCATTGGATTTATCATGCATTTTCCACCTATGCTATTGAAATGCTTCATAACCTTCCTATCATCAGTAAAGAGCCATTTATACTTCTTCTGCATTGAGGGAAATTGAAACATTAGTATAAAAATGGAAAGAGTCATAATATAAGCACATATTTATTTAAATCAAAGAAATAGAATCCAATTTACCTTGAACTCTTCAAACCACATATCTTTGACATCTTTAGGAATGGTAGTCCACTGAATCCATAGTCTCTCAAACTTGCTTATGATGATGATAGATATGATAACTAACACTCCACTAGTTGGCTCAAAGCTAAAAGTGGATATAAAAATATTAACACAAAATTCACAATTATTATGAATTGACTAGAAATTGTTTGCATAGTTTAAAATGTCTCTTACTCCAATATCTTGATTGACTTAATCCATGTGCCCCCATCCACTGGATCAATAATCTCATATATATGTGCAAGTATAGCTGGTGTCGAAAAAGAAGGTCCAGCATCAGGGGGTATGGTAGGGGTAGCTAAGCTTCTAGACAATGTGTGGAGCTAATGTGAGTTTGTGGCTACAGCTAGGGTAGGTGGGGTAGGTGAACGAGTGAGGACAAAACCCAACTAGGGAATGGATAGAGTAGAGGAAGTATAGGGGGTGGACGTCTGTGAGGTAAATGCCACTATACTGGCGCCTTTAGCATGGCCTGTACCTCTTCCCCTTCCTCGTCATCGACCTGCCATCTATGTGTATGCAATAAAATCATTGAAAGAATAATTAGAGATAAAGAACAATATGCATTTTTGGGATATCAAGAAACAACATAAGTGTGAAATATAAAGAAACACAATTTGCAGAGATTTATCTAGTTTAATTTGCATGAATGTCGTAGACTAACAATTACAAGAAAAAAAAATGACCTAATTAGAATCTAAATCTATAAACTCCTCCTCGAACTCAATATCACTTGTCGTGGACAAAATTTTCATAATCGTCTTCAAGTTTAGTTTCATCCAGTTAGAAACAATCAACTTCCTCAGGAATACCTTCTTCATCAACTAGGCTTTGGTTTAAAACATCATTAGTCACTGTTGCCAATAGTTGGGGTATCTCATCATCTTGGTTTGATTGATCATTTTCATGATTTGGTATCTTGGGAGTAACAATTGTACTTCGAGCTTTCGTTTTAATAACGCATAACCACTTTGAGTTGTCTTTAGGATATGAAGTATAGTAAACTTGCTCCACTTGTTAAGCAAGTATGAAAGGGCCATATGACTTATACCTCCTTGATGTTTTAACTTCCACCAACCCATGATTGAAATCGGTCCTTGTCCCTTGATTAGGATTAAAACCAATAACATTTAAACAAAACTACCTTCTTCAAGGGAAACTGATATACTCAATTTCCATAATATCCGTTATTATCCCATATAAGTCATTTTCTAATTGACCACAATCATTGCCTCGAACACACACACCATAATTTCATACCAAGTTTTTGTGTGAAATTTAAAACCATTAACATAGTATACGTTCCATATGTTAACCATGCGTAATGGACCCCGGGCCAAACTCTTTATAAGATCATCACATACTGTATTTTCTGGATTACCCACCTAATATCAATAAAAGACCATATACTTAGACATTGATGATTCAATTATTGAAAAATATGTGGACAACAATTAAAGAATGAACGTACATAATTTTTGAACCATGAACTAAAGTTTGAGGAAATCTCTTTTTCAAGCTATGCGAAAGTAATGTTAAGAATGAGTTGTCATAGATAATTCACATATATACTATTGATGTGTTATCATTAGTGACATGAAATATTTGTTAAAAACTATCAGTAACTAGATAAAAGGAACTTAGGAAGAAACTTACTCTAAGAAAGATTGAACCTTAGGATAATTTAGAAGAACGTGAAGGGTGGCAGCTTCAAATTCCTTAGCATCTAGTTGATGTTTACGTGCTTTCCTAACCCGACGTCATGGGTGATTGAATATTGATAATGGTGGAGAAGATGAACAACCTTCACCTCTATCATCTTTATGAATGACTCTCGTCTTCTACTAGGAATATGGGATGGATAATAATAAGAAGCAAAAGTTGATATTTCCTCTACTAAATAAGCTTCATAAATGGAATATTTGACTTTAGCCTTATTCTTCACTTTATCTTTAAGGGTACGTAAGAACCTAATTAGAAGGTGACACAAAGTATTATTATAGAAATCAAATAATTTCAACAAAAGGAATAAATGTGTTAAAGAGTTAAATACAACCTTTCAAATGGACACATCCACTGATATTGAACAAGACCTCCAACCTTGGCTTCATGTGGCAAGTGGATAAGCAAGTGCTCCATTAAGTCAAAAAAGCTTAGAAGAAAAATTTGTTCTAATTTGCACAAGATAATAAGAATATTAGTTTTCATCACGAACAATTGATCAATCTTTAACATCGTTAAACACAATTCTCTAAAGAATTAACTTAACAAGTGTATTCCATATGGGCTTTGGTAACAATTTAAAAGCAATTGGGAGTAAACCTTGCATAAAAACGTGACAATCATGACTTTTTAACCTATGTAACTTAGCTTCCCTCATATCAAGTTATCAACATTCCTACCCAAATTACTTACATAACCATTAGGAAACTTTAGATCTTTAGTCCATTGACAAATGGCTACCTGTTGTTGCTTGGTCAATACATATTATGCTTTGGGTTTCTTGAGTCTACCACCCTCAACATCTTGTAGATGTAGATCTTTTTATCTGCAAAGTATAGCTAAGTCTAACCTAACCTTAAGTGTATCCTTGGTTTTTCCCTTCACATCCATGACTGTCAAATAATGCAATAAACACATTCTTCTTAGTATGCTACACATCGACATTATGATGAAGAAAATGTGTTCTCCAATAACGTAACTCCCAAAATATATAGCTTTTGGTCCAATGGTGATCAACCTTAACAGACTAGATATTTGAGACTTTTCTATGCTAGGTAAGTATTTGATACGTTGCCATATTTCTTCTCCGGATAAGCACGGAGGTGGCAATGAGGACTCCACACAATTTTTTCTGAAAACATTTTGTGTCTTCTGATATGGATGATCCACGAGCAAGAATTACCTATGACAATTAAAAATAAAGTGTTCCTGCTATGTTTGAGAGAGAATGCAAGATAGTTTTCCCGCGATCATCTAACCAAATAACATTCTGTATGCAGGATAATCATTGATAGTTCACATCAAAACGGCCTTCATCATGAAATTTTGATGCAATGACACATCATAAGTGTGCACACCTTCGTTCCAAAACATTTTTAGATTATCTATTAATGGTTGCAGGTGTACATCAATCTTAGTTTTTGGATTAGATGGATCCAAAATAATTATGGTTAGAAACATAACTTTTCTTTTCTTTTCAAGGGCGTTTCTTTAATAATACCCCTCCGAGTGAAAATTTTGTAACATTCCATCCCATAAATTTTGTAATTCCTCTTATTATCATCGTCCTTGTAATACAACATGCATCCATTAGAATAGCAATCAATCTTTATACAACCCAAGCCCAATCTTTTCATTGACTTTTTGGCATGATAAAAATTAAAAGGCATATGATTACCACTTAGCATTGCATCACTCATTATATATATCATATGATTAAAACACCTCTCCATCATGTATGATCACTCTTCAAGCTCAAACTATCAATAGCGATTGATAACTTTGAATACTTTTAACACCCATCCCACAATGGAGCTTGTGCGGCTGTCTATATATCAAAGAATCTATGTGCATCTGGGTTAGGCTCTTTGATCAGTAATGATCCAACAGCATCAATCACCATTTGTTCATAAACATTGTAATATTCTCTTTGTCTATCAGGGATAAAGTAATCATTACCTACTACAACTGGGGTGACAGGTGGCATTGCTTCCCTATGAATAGTCCAATAGTAGTAATTATACATAAATCTCTTATGCAGCAAATCAACAGTCACTTCATCAAGTACTTTGTATCTCTTACATTTGCATTTCTTACAAGGACACTTAATCCCTCATTCACTCACTAAATTTTCTTGTGCGCATACAAATGTGATAAACTCGTACACCCCATTAACAAATTCATCATTCAAATATTGTTTATCATTCAATCAATTCTCCATCCATTTACAATGAGCAGGTAGTCCATGTGTATATTACATAAAATAGACAACCTATTAAATCAAGTACAAAATTTCATCAAGCTTTTTAACATCCTCGGAGAAAAAGATGTTAAAACAACCACAATCTTGTGAATTAATAATCAAAATAAATGAGTATGATGTTAAAACATTATTTTTCATATAGTTTAAAATCCAGTACCTTTTACATATTTTCAACATTACCAGTAAACTTGGGTCTATATGCAAGGATACTTAATCTTCTAGCACATCATACAATTGGTATGTGATTAGATATGATCCTAATGAAGATTATTAATTCTTTAAACTCATTTGTTATCCTTGCATCACATGCCCTAAAGTGGTCTATAATTTAGGGTTTAGCAAAAGTATCATATACATAAGTAATGAAAACATTAAAAGTCATATACCAAGTACAAACCATAGGTATAATCCTATGTTCTATACTCAGTACAAACTACGTTTTCGCTATGTGTTCAAAGATCTTCAAACATATATAAGTATAATCCTAACTATGAAATATTTTTATATTATATATTAATAGCAACTAACAAAAAAGCTCAAAAAAGAAACTTACTTCCTGTGAAGAGTAATGGAGATAGCGATAGAGTGATAGAGACGGCGAGCAAGAATTTAAGGCAAAACCCACAACCTTAATATCATATTTTCTATAATTAGAAGGCAAAAATAAACAGAATTAAATTTAATAACCCAAAATCATTAAGAATATATAAATGGCAAATATTATAGACACATTGTATATACCCAATATACACCCAATGTAAGACAACTTCGCAAACTAATTCTTTATTAAACCATAAATGAAGGCACACTATATACTCATTTTGGCACATAACACTAATAATTAATGCATATATGATTTTCAAATTAAGCTACTAATTATAACCCATCATGGCTTTACAAAGTAAAGATATTTACATGGATTTTTTAATTGAAGGAACAAGAAATAACTGTTGAATTGTATTATCGAAATAGAGAAATGGGTGAAGCTCATAGTATAGTCCCTAATCTCTTTGAGTGCTATTAGAAAGGAAGTGACTTTCACATGACCCATGTGCAAATATCTTGATTGGAGAGCATAAGATATAGATTAAAAGAAAAGGAAGATGATCAGAGTTTTGGATCACATATGGTAGGGTCCATGGGATATGGGAGGAGTGGGAGTATACATCTATCCCAAAAAGAAATTTCCTAGTGTTCACATCACAGACGTTTGGTTTTAACATGAAAGGAAGCAAGTGATAACAAACAGGTACTAGAAAAGAAGATGACAAACACACAAGATTGACAAAATAGAATAAAGCTAATAGACAAAACAAAGCAAGGGATCCTACGAGCATGTATTGATAGTGAATGCAATAACATGTAATTTGTCTTGGACTTTACACTAATAACCCTTTTGTCTTTCTTTGTGGAAATTAAAAAATAAAAATAATTATCTTATCACTATTTGAATTTAATTTTTGGTCTACGAAATTTTGTTAATACAAGTGTGTTTTATTAAGTAAATCAATGTCTAAAATAAGTGTGTTTTTAACTCCTTCAAATCTAGTGAATGAGGGAGACCAACAACAACTAGTCTTCCAAAGCAAAGCACTATCAACTTCCTCATTCACTATTAAAGAAGCCATAATCAAAAGGTTGTGTAAGTGTAAATAGCGTTGATCCTTTGGAACTAGCCCGTGGCCTATTCCATCCGCAATGCATAATGCCCTCCTACCACCATTTTAAAGGACCACCATTGAAAATATTAAGTCTAACTCAACCATTGACTGAACATTTTATAACTACTAGCTGTGTTTGAATTTTTCGCCTAGGAATTTTATAACAATTCATGATGATTTCATCAATCTTGAAAGTGATTAGTAGCCACCCATTAATACCAGTTTCCTATTTGTTGACATTTTCTAGTTTAAAAAATGAGTTTAGAGAATTAAGACCACTATTCTTTTTCCTCAACCAGCAAATAACCTTTCAAATTAAGCTTTATTGAATGGCCCTACTCGCGGCTAGATTTCTAGATATAAGAAACAAAACCTGTTAGACAAAATTCCACAGAGAAACCCAACCTAACCATGCATCATCAGACAAATCTTTTGTCCAATTATATATCATCTTCACTTCCTACATCTTTCCATATTTTAACATCAAGTGGACGGAGATGGACAAGAGGGACCTCACCATTACATCTTATATTTAGCTTACATTTATATTAATCTACACATGGTTTTAAATGCCAAAGATAAACTACAAGAATGCACACCAAAAGATATTTTAATAGACATTACAATGGTATTGTGGATCAAAATTTATACAAGTTTAGTTACTTATTATGAAGAAATAAAAGGATTGTAGAGTATTAATTTCAAAATTTTATGTGTTGCCATTCTGTATGAATCAAGTGACATTAATGATGTAATAAAATGGAAATTTGAACAAAAGGAAAAGTTATACCAGTGAGAGTTCTGTCTATTAGTGGGATAACAGTTGATAATAAGGGGCCAATATTATTATTTCTTGTGGTTTCACAATTCTCAAATTAGTTTTAATGATGTTCTTCCAGATCACACCAATAAGGTGAATGGACTATGGGTTAAGGAAGCACATCTACATCAGCATGCTTTATATGATTGGTCAGGACTTGGGACCCAAAAAAAGAAAGGATAGGTGCCTATGTCTACGTGTGTAGCATTCTTCAATTTCAAAATATCAACGGCTCCTTTATTTTGGGCTTACACCATTGCTTTAAGGGCTTGGTTACCAATATCTCTCATTCTCATATCACTTATTACACATTTATAAATGTAATGGTAATTAATAAGTATCAAGGTGAGTGGGCCACATCTACACAGGACGTTGCTATTATTCCAAAAGAAAGTTAAAGAGAAATCAAATTGGGAGGCTATTAAATAAAAACGCTAAAACTATGAGCACTATATCCTATAACACGTCCAAAGGTGGTGGGCCTTGATGCTTCACTCAGTCATGCTCATGGAATTTATTATGATTTCTTCTCATTTTCCAAAGTTAAAACAGTTTGAGGTGGCCTTGCTTCCCTTCACCCTTAATTATTATCTACAATCGCCATCCAAGCATTATCATGCTCTGCATCCACACTCTCTTTCTCTAGTCTTACCAATAAGGGATTGGTGTCACCATAACTATAATAAATCGACCTGCATCCTTTCCAATTTTTATAAATGACTTATTATTCCATAATTATGGCAAACCACACCTAAAATAATAACTTACATATAAGTTTCCCTAAAATCAAACCTTTGAAAACCCTCCCTTCCAATAAACTTGTAAATTTCTTGACTAATGTTGAGGATTACTAATTTACTATGGGTGAAGAGATTTAGTGGGTGTGAATGTGGTCCTTAAGTTGTTTCTTATTTGCATAACATAGATGTTTCTTGTTCATTTGCTTGTTCTCAAGTTGTTTCTTGTTAAAAAGTCCAAGTCTTGCATTGTAAAATAGATATAACAAGCAAGTAATTCCCTGTGGTGGGGACTAGGCACAAATAATTAACAAGCAAGTGTAAACTCTCTTTACTATCTTACAAATTTTTAAATAAAACACACATATCCTAACTACGACTTGGAAAATTTAGTTAGAGGAATAAAAAGGCATGACACATAATGGAAAATTTGAATTATTATACTATTCCTCTACCTTTATTTCTAATAAATGTGCATGCCCAATGTACTACAGCTTGGAAGCTTCAAAGAAAGAAACCTAAATCTTCAAATGCTACAAGTATTTGAGTTTGTATAATTGTAGAGAACATATAATATCGTCTTACCAGCACCCAAATGGCAACATATGTAGTACAGTTACTAACCTTGTCCTTTTTTATTTTAGTCTTTGATTTCAACGATGTGGTTGGTAGGATAGCTATTTGCTAAACTTGATTCTTTGTCACTAAGGAAAATTCGATTTCAGATCATTGCCATGACTAATTCCCCAATTCTTAATTATCACAATTTCAACTAGCTACCCTAACCAAACAATTTAAAAATCAATGGTTCTTCAAGTATGTACACTACATAAATACTAAAACATAATATTATAGATACTTATTGTTGTAGCCATTGATTACTCAATGTAATTAATGTGTTAAGTAATGGGATTTGTTGAGGAAGTCATTTTCATGGTTTATGAGGGAAGAAGAAATTAAAATAGTGAGGAAACAATGAAGGGTTTATCTTATGTGTCTGTGCTTGACTTAGTATAAAGTCTGGATGATCAAGGAACGTAACTTATCCTATCGCTTAAGGGTTTTATATGAATTTTCATGCGATTTTCATACTCTAAGTTTCAAACAACTAAGCTTGCCTATAATTTAGTAGATCTTGTCACCCTCTCAACTCATCCCTTATTTTCAGTTCATTCATTTCTCTAGTGGATTCTCTGTACCATTATTGAATGCACTAAAAGCAACTAAAGAAGATTCCTGAATAGGTGAAAGTGAAAGATTTAGAGATGGCAACCCACTTTCTTGAAGTCCATGCCATTTAATTTGCAATCTAGCTCTTTCTCTCACCGAGTTTTTACTTTTAATTTTTTAGCTTTCAAACTTATGAGAACCAAATTATAAAGAAAACCTCTTTTACTAGTTTTCAATTTTAAACCCATTTCACACACACACACACACACACACACACACACACACACACACACACACACACACACACACACATATATATATATATGTTCCATATTAAGTGGTAGGAATTAGAGGACACATTTTTCATGATAAATAACAATAACTCATCTTTTCCTAATTAACTATAACATCATCATATGCTAATCCTAGGAGAGATTGATGAAGATATTTCTCTTGATTTAACTACTTTAAGATGCTTATTGGTAGATGAAGACCAACACTGCATGCCTTTTCCTGCACAAGGTACTACAATAGAATGAAGAAAAATTGGGTAACCACATAAGAACTATTACTCTAGAAATTATATCCCATACGAAACTACAAAGAAACCAAAAATGGTATAGCACAAAACAAATAGGCAAAGGGGAGACCCACCAACTTCTAGCAATATCAATAACAAGACGTTTTGAAAAAGTACTAAAGGATAGGGACATGAAAGTGGACCCTATATCATCATCCCTTTGTGCTTCTATATAATTACCTATGTATAAATGTAAAGTGCATGTATTGATATTTTGGAACAACAAGAGACCCTTTACTTACAACCCAATCAAGTTTTCCCTAATAGCTATAGCAATTGGTTAAAAACTCAAAATACAAAACAAGTACCAGAAGAAACATAACATTATCCCTACAACAAAGTTATAGAGCAATAACAAATTAAAAATAATATTGAAAACAAAGCCTTCTCTTTGTTCAATATCTATTTATCCACTAGCTAACTAATCCTATTTTCAGTCATTTCCAATATCTTAATTTATCTTCTTTTTTTTCATTAGAAATTTCTGTTAATTTTCTTTAAGTCATTTCATCAAACAAGTAAGTGCATCTAAAATGAGGTGAATGACAAGGAGAGAAGATGAGGTGTGGAGTAGAGAACCCTAACATGGACAAGTTGTCACTGCGACGAAGGATTTTTACCTAATGAAAGCTTCAACAATCACGTCTGCAAGCTCCGATGGTGGCCGACACTGTGGGGAATGATGACGTTGGTGTACGGTGTGGGTGGCAATCAGGACTGTAGTGGCTCCGATGATGTTGACGGTGTAGATAATGGCAAGCACTCACTGGTGGCAACGGTAGATGGGCAGAGGTTCTCTCATGGCAAAGGGAGAGGGATTTTGGGGAAAATGGAGCACTTAGGGGCTTAAGAGATAGTAATATAATATTTCAATCTGAGGTGAAAAATATTCGCCTATGATTATGCCTTTAATTTTTAAAAGTTTAAAGGCGGTCAAAATCTGCCTCAGACTCTGCTTGTAATTCCTAAACATTTAGAGGTGAACAGAATTCTGAGGAAAATTTTTTAAAAAGAATTTGACTTATTCTTTAAGAGAATCTGTCTCATTAGAGGCGCCATCTGAGGAGAAAATTGTTGCAGCAGAAATATTCCACCTCAAATGTCGCCTCAGTTTTTTCCCACCATTTCTTTCACTTAATTCAATTTTTAAAAAAAAATCTAATGTTTTGCCTCCATTTCTGCCTCAGATTGGTCTTTTCTTTGTAGTGTAATACTTTATGTACAATTTATATAAATAATAATCTTTTAAAATAAATTTGATCAATAAAAATTAAATAGGTTAAACTAAATATGAATCAATTATGTTGCATGTGATTTTTAATCAATTTCACTAAAAAGCATGCTTGACATATTTTTTTAGGTTTAATTAGTCCCTTATTTTGCCAAAATTACAGTTTTGGTCTTCTTAGTTTAATCAAGGTTGAAGTTTTAGTCCCTCTGTTAACTTTCCATCTATTTTTTAACGGATATTACTAACGTAAACAACAAAAAAGCCATGTGGTGGATGCAAAAAATTTACACGTCATAAAATAATCTTACATTCTCATACTCCATATTATATTGGACGACACATTAGCACAACCAAATTTTTTATCTTCTCTCCCCTGAATGTATGAGAAGGCAAAATTATTTAGTGACATATAATTTTTTTGTATCCACTTTCTTTTTTGTGGTCCACATCTTTAATGATCATTAAGAAATGGATAGAAAGTTAACTTATGTACCAAAACTATAACTTTAATAAAGTTGAGAAATCATATTGTTCAGAATGAAACTAAAGGGATTAAAACTGTAATTTTGACAAATTAGAAGATCAATTAAGCCTTTTTTTTATTTGTGATTTGTTTTATTTATTTATGGGTTAATATCAAGTTTGGTCCTTATAGTTTCAAGAAATTGTCATTTTAGTCCCTGTAATTTAATTTCGATCAATGGAGTCCTTATAGTTTTTATTCCTGTCAATTTGGTCCCTACCGTTAAGTGGTAAATTAACATCATTAAATGAGAGTCTGACATGGCATTTAAATATTTACGTGGCAATCCTACGTGGTACAATTGCCATGTCAGCTTCCAACTCACAAAATATAGCTCCAAAATGATGTAGTCCCTTTTCCTTTGCCATCAGCCAAATACTCCCATAAACTATGATGTTTTTTATTAGGGGTTGCTACTGTTTCAGAGACACTACCATCTACCATCTGATCCATCTCGCGCCCCTGCAACCTCAACAATTATTGATGGCGACTGAGTCGCTGTTGTCCACCGTTGTTGGTGCTTGTGTCTTCTCCCTTGGTGTTGTTGTTCACGTTGATGAGTGTTTTGCAAACTTCTCGTACTATAGAAGTATCTCACATGAAAAGTGTTAAATTTTAAATATAGTACTTCAAATTTATCAAATAAATACAATAATAAAAAGTGGCCAGCACAAGAGGATGAAAAGTATGCTCCACAGCTTCTTGTATTTATTTCAAATTATGCTTCTTGTATTGATTTATTAAATCAATACTTCAAACTATACTTGTATTTATTTATCAAATCAATACTTCAAGCTACACTTCTTGTATTTATTTATTTGATAAAAAGTAGGCTTCACAGCTTCACAATAGCTCCACAGTTCTTCTCTCAAATTGTTTTTTGTTCCTAAGTTCTACAATTAAATTAAAGTGTTAGTTATTATCCCAATGTAAGAAGTTTGTAAGTGGTCCTAGATTTGATGTAAGTTGCTGGAAGTTAGCTATGATCCCAATAATACGCGTAAGTTGCTGTAAGTGGTCCCATAATAGATTAGAAATTTTTTTTTTTCATTCTATTATTCTTTTTGCAAGTGGTCCTAGAGAAGTTCCAAGCCAAGTGATTTATCTCTTTCCAAGGTTTTTTTTTTTACTGGGATAGAACTCTCCATTTAATTTTTTTCAAAGATTGGTCCTTTCTCTATTTGATACATAACTTTCATCCTAACACATGTTGTTACAAATATAAGAACTATCCTTTATACTTTAAAGCAAGGCACATGGCACATGGCACATGGCTTCCCTGTGGCAATCTTTTTATTTTATCCTTTAAGTACTTTACCTTCCATTACACTTAATCTAATATCATATTGTCATTTAACAAATAAAGCAAGTAACTGATAAATGAACAAAAATAATTACGAGTGGCCAAAAAGAGAAGCCAAATGGTAGCAGTAAAGGTTCAAATAATTAATTATGCATTTTTTTAGTTTTGTATATTTTAATATAATTTAATCCACTTAATTTAATATAATTAATTATGCCTTTCTTTAATGACTTTATATTGGTTCTTTTACTATTTTATAGTAGTTCTTAACTTGCATATGAACTTTGCTTTAATGAATTTATTATTTAGAGATCGATAATGCGCAAAACATTTGGTGACTCTTGCTATATATGAGGATGGATAACTTTATTGTTAGTATTCGTCATAGTTGTCTACTGATAAGGGAAAATGGTTTCAAGTATAGTGGGGGTGGACAATATGAGTTGGATACTAAGTTAGATACATGGTCCTCAAGGGAAATCACGGTAGTGTTTAAAGAATTAGGATACGAAAAAACTGTTAAGATATTTTACCTTGTCCTAGGAGGACATATTGATAAGGAATTACTTGAACTTAATAAAAACGATTGTATGGAAATGGGTAACAAGGTGAAGCTTAGATAAGAACACAATGGTTGTGTATGTCATGCATGATTGTGATGCTGGGGAAGGGGTTCAACGGACATGTGAAGTTAATGACATAGTGATTGAAGTGTTTCATGAAGGTGTGATGGGGGATAGTGAAAATGAGGTGATCAAGAAGATTGAGAAGAGGAGGGCAGTGACAACAGTCTTATGGATATTGACATGAATGACTCGAAGGATGACCATAATGAAGACAAATTTGGAAAATACATTGATATGGAGGTAACTCAAGATGATGCTAGTGGGCCTGTACATAAATGGATGTAGCACAAGTTTTGACCCATTACTGTAGATACAGAGTTATGATGTATAGAAGACCTCAATTCAAGCTACGAATTTGAGGAATTGCACACTGATGATTGAACTTTTGACGAAGAAGATCATAAGGGGGAAAATGAAGGCATATGTGAAGTACAAACCCATTGAGATGGGCAAGGAATTATAGTTTCACCTTATAATCAGATTTAATTCAATTGAAGATTTTAAAGTAGCTATAAGGGAATGGTTTTTGTTGAATGGTTTTGGCATTAAATTCATAAAAAATGACATATTGAGGTGTCGGGCCAGGTGTAAACAGGGGTGTGAATGGGAGATATTTGTGAGCAAGGTTGGTGGAGCTCGTATTTTTAGGGTTAAAACCCTAAAACCTAAGCATAGTTGTGGCCTAACCTTTAATGCTAAGTTGGCAAATTCCAACTGGATGTTTGAGAACATATTGGACACAATGAGGACAAACCCTAATATAAAGCTAACTGGTGTCGTTGGTGAGGCCAGAAGAACTACATGGTTGATGTAAGTTTGTCAAAGGCTTACAAGGCAAGGAAGAAGACTATTGAAAAGCTTCATGGAAGTTATGCAGAGCAGTACAAGACGTTGTGGAGCTATTGTGAAGAGGACTAGTCCTGGCAGCACAATTAAAATACTGGATGAGAGAAGAACTATAAACAACCAACCTATTTTCAAGAGAACGTACATGTATTTAGAACTAATAAAAATGAGATTCTTAGCGGCCTGTAGATCACATGTTATTGGAATGGATGGCTGCTTCTTGAAGGGTCCTTATGGATGTATATTATTAGTTGCTGTGAGTATGGATCCAAATGACCAGTATTTTCCACTTGCGGTGGTTATTGTTGAGAGTGAAACCAAGGACTCTTGGTCTTGGTTCTTGAATAGGGCAATGGATGACATAGGCTATATTAGAGAAAGAATATGGATCTTCATATCAGTAATTATTGTTTTATATAGAATTTCTTAACTTATTAATTTAACATTTTGTTGATATTTATTTTGATCACTATGTATTTTAATTTCAAGGCCTGCATTTGATGATATCCTGCATGAAAATACTTGCTTACCTTATCTCCCATCCATAGCTACTTCTGCACTAATATTAATTCCTAATATTAAGGAAGGGAAAAACAAAAGAATGAGGGTTGCCTCGCCTAATATTAATTCCTAATTAGTATCCTTGCTGACTATAAGAACTTGGACTAAAAATGATTTAATATAGAGAATATTATTAAAAAAAAAAAGACCCATTTAATCATTATAAGTAAATGTTAGCATGGAGAAGTCTTTATTAGTATATTTATGCACATAGACATGGTTGAATCTGGAATCACTGTTGAAGCTTTGTAATCGCTTGACTTAGTAACAGTGGTAGTAGATTTAGTGGATGATCAGTATCTGAAGACAATGCAATTAAAAAACATGTCTATACAGAACCAACCATCACGTGAACATATAGAGTTACCGTTAACAAGCCACTAATACTAATATGAAGGTTGGTAGTGAACAAATAGACCATGTCTATTGTGTAGAAGATTTGACCATTACAAGCCTACAAGGCATTAGGTAAGTACGAGGCCACCTTGCGAGGAACCATATAATTGGCTGCATGGAACACAATTTAAAAGAGGGTTGGAAAAGAATTAGTACCTAAAAACAACTAGAGTAGTTCCAAAATGCAGTATCATACTCAATTAATCAAAATAATTCCACTCCAAATGCACTAGTTTTGTATCACCACAATTGAAAACACTTCATTGAAAATGGTTTATGTTATCATAAACAACCAAATAATGCCAAGAATAAAGTTGAAAATATGGTTAGCAAAAATGATGCAGTAGATTAGTATACTAATGTTCTCTAGATGCCATAGTATGTACTACCAAAATGAAGCCAGAATGCAACATGAATTTGATGTCTATAATAAATACATTCAAAATGAATATGGTGGAAGGTAGAAGGGCCATATGAATATCCTCCCTTGACACCATGCTGGCTTTTTCATCAAGTTCTTTAAAGCTGCAGAACCTTTCAATTTGACCAAATCTTTACTGTCCCAACAAACACTAAATTTGAGAATTCAAACAAAAATTGCAAAGCAACTAAGAACCATTAGTTATTGTACTGATGTAGATCTAGGTATATCATTCTCAATTTGGTGCAACACGTTCATCTGAATTTTCATAATTCATTGCAAATAAAACAACCAGAATAGAACTACCATCCTACAAGGCAATTTCACTAAGTTGCATTCTACCAAAAGCAAGGACCAACAGTGCACAAAATAGTCTTGATTAGCTTCAAATTACAATTCTTACCATTCACCAGTGCACAAAATCTTCTTGATTGCTCAAATTTCTAGACATGTGCAGCGCGTTCCACATTCCCCATAGAGATGGCCAAGCACACCAAGGAAGAAGACGCAACCCCCAATGACTCAACCACTAGCAACTGTCGAGGCGATGGATGGCAGTTGAGAGGTCTCTATACTGTAGCAACCTTTAATAAAAGAAGGTCACTGTTTGGGGGAATGGTTGGCTGGAAACAAAGGAAAAGGGACTAGTTTTGGAACTCTATTTTGTGACAATTGTGCTATTAAAAATAGTTACTTAGATATTTAAAAATCACGTTAAATTTTCATTCAATAGTATTAATTACAAGATCAAATTAACAATAATAAAAAATATAAAAATTTATTGATTAAAATTAAATTAATAATTATTTAAAATTATATAAAAAATACTTATATTAACCCTTTATTTATTTTAGGTTCATTTGATATATATATATATATATATATATATATATATATTTTTTTTTTTTTTTTTTAAATCAGCCCGTTTAATTAGTGCGATTATGTTATATGTCAATCTTCCTATCAAGCCTCAACGCCGGTCGCCGGTCGCCAGTCTTGGCTCTATCATCGCCGTATACCAAAGGGTTATCCCATCATCGGCGCCAGTCTTGACGGTGTATTGGGTTTCTGCGACTCTTCATTTTTGCATGGACGTCAATTCACGAGCAACCTCCTCAACATCGTAAGAGAAAGCCGAAGAGAAAACGAACCCAGGAAGACCCAGAACTTGAACGGCTGAACTCACTGTTGTGGAACCCCTCTATTGCTGAAGATGATGACCAATTTTCTTTGCTTGTGGGCTCGAATGAACTTGAAGGAGGTTTGAATCTATTTTTCGCCTTACATATATGTATAGTTCTGTTTTGCTTCTGTAATGGTCGATAATGGGGCAGGAATATTTTTTTCTTATGAACTTGTTCAAAAATTCTGCTTTTGTTATAGAAAATAAAGCCAAATGGATGTTATTTCAGTGTAGTGGAGTCTGCAAATTGTGTTCCCCGTAATAGAAGGTTTGATTTTTAATTTTTTTTTTGTGGGAAGAAGCGGACACAGTGAACTGGATAAGTTTTTGCTGTATTATTATGTGGTTTAGATAAGTTTGGATTTTACAACATAAACTAGAGAAGGCGAGAGAATTCTCTGAGGGCTGCTATAACTTATAGTCAGAAGACTGTGTATGCATTGTAGCCATTTCTAAGATTGCGAAAAAAAGAAAAAGCAATTTTATTTATTAACTTAAAAATTTTATAGTTTTTTTTTTTTTTTTGCTATTTGGATATTATGCCTACAGGTTTTCTTTCACTGGAAGAGATTGACGAAGCTGGGTATGGTTTAGAAATTCCTGAACCTGAAGGAGACAAGAGGAAGCAGAAGTCTAAACATAAAACAGATTTGAAGAAACAGAAGCAAGTTGAAGTAGTGGGCGTTTGCATTGACGAGGTTGGAGTGAAGTTTGAAGGAAAAATGGTTAAGGATGAGGCGCAAAGTCTAAAATGAAGAAAAAGAGGAAAAAAAAGGCAGGTACTGGTAAGTGCCATCAAGTTCAGATTAATCGAAAATTACATTTATATGTATTTGTGCAAGTGTGCTTTTGTGTTTGTATGTAATCAAATTGATTGGACAACAATTCAAGCATCCTTTTTCTGTGGTTACTTAGCACTCTGTTCCAATTGCTATGTGTTGTGCCTGTTGGAAGACCTATCGAAGTATTATAGGAAGTTTACAGAGTTTTATTGCATAAAGATATTGTTGGCGGATAAAGGATACTGTTAACTTCTAGGATAATTATCCTTTCATTATTATCTAGAGATTAGGTATCAATCTTTTAGTTTATCTTCTGTTTTCTGTGTTTTTTTGCTATTTTCAGTAATAGTATACATAGAGTAGGAGGACCTTCCAGTCTATTAATCGTTCCATTACCATGAATTTCAACATGGCATGAGCTCCTTATCATCCACCATGGCCTTAATTAAGCCTTCTGTTTTGTTGGGTTTGAAGGTGATTATTCCATCTTTTTCTGGTCATTTGTTGTTAGTTGAGTTAACACAGATCTTTCCTGCTTCATTAGAGTTCCCTTCCACCTGCAGAGTTGTATTGAAACCTTGCAAAGGTATCTAGTTTTACTGTTCTTGCCATTAAGTACTGTTTCAGCTGTCTTACCAAGGAATGGACGACCATTCCTCATGTTCAGAGAGTGCTGATCAGCCATACCCAGTAAGATGATTGCAATCTGTTATCTCATGCCCCTACAGTGCATCTGTCTTCTTTCTGTCCTGTTGTTCATGTACCAGCTCCTGAGGTCTCGTTTTCCTGTTGTCTCACTTTTGCGTGACTTGGAAATCACCAATAAACATGTCTCCCATCATTTTGGGGTCACTCCTGGTTCAGTTTTTGGTAAACCAAGCCTAATCTATGTGTGTGCTACATAGGGTCACTTGTGTTTGATTTTACCTAACTGTATTGCTATTCATTGATGTTCTCTGTTAATTTTGATCAAGCCTGTGACTACCTAGCTATATCAGTTGATCTTTTCTATTGCCTAGCTATATCAGTTGGTCTTTTCTACTTCATCAATTGGCGTTTGTCCCATTTTATTGGAAAATTTCTGAGCAGTGAGCAATCCACAGAGTAGGTATATATATCTGGTTGTTCCCCAACACAAGGATTTGGGAATAGCTTTGAATGCATAGGTGTTTCTCAAGCAAGTTGAGGCAGCAATTATACATCTTGTTGCTTGAGGGGATTAAGGGCTAGTCGCTCTAGAAGTCTTTCAAAGGTTGATTTCTATCCAATGTTGAAGTTTAATGTTTGATTGAGCTCTTATTCAACTCATTGTTAGTTGATCAAAATTGTTCATTGGTTGAGCTGTTATTCATTGGTCTTCCTACAAGTTGTGGTTTATAACTTTATTGATCTCTTCACAAGTTGGTATTTTAAATCTCATTGTTGTTAGTGGAGCTGCCAAACTTACAAGTTGTTCATTCAGCTTGTTAAGCTGCAACTGCAAGTTAATCATTCTTGTTTGTTTTAAGTTTTTTTACCTGTTAAGTTCAGTTTATCTGTAACAAGTTGGAACCTGATATAATCTTCAGCTTGTGGGGAGTGTTGAAAAACCTATCAAAGTATTATATGATAAGTGTTACAGAATTTCATTGGTTAATATTAATTGAGAAAGGACACTGTTATGGTCTAGGATAATTATCCCATTTCATTATCTACAGATTGGGATATCGGTCTTGTTGTTTTTTGTGTTTTTAGGTGTCGTCAATAATAGTATAAAGCGAGTAGGAAGCTGCCATCATATTTAAGCTTTCCAGTTTAGTAATCTATGCCATGAATTTTAATGGTTTCAATTTGCTGTTTTATTGGGCATATATCAACCTTTTCTTTGGAATTTTGTTTTTCACCAACAATTTTTGTTTTGAACTGTTTAGTTGATTTTAAACTGCTCTGAGGTTTTCATGAATACTTCTCATTTTTTTAATCAAAGTTAGGTTTTATGTGTGATAATGTTATCACCTTGTTTGGAGATTTTAACTCCTCTTCCTTGTTATCTGTTCATACTCATACAAAGCATTCTAGAATTTTCTGATATGTAAAGTTTTTATGCAATATTAATACTTGGATATGAGTAAGACATGTTCCACTAACTACAGCATGTGCTTCTAGACCTAGTTACTAATGTGAAGGATGATAGTGGAGAAGATGAGATTGATGAAACTGAATTTTATGCATGGAGTGGGTTGAGACTTCATCCTCTGCTCATGAAAGGAACATACAAGCTTGGCTTCAAGGAACCCACACCAATACAGAAAGCTTGTATTCCAGCTGCTGCTCATCAAGGGAAGGTTGGTCAAGGTTTCTCTTCAAGGCACTAGGTGTATTTGGTTCAAAGGATTAGCTTTGATAGTAACTATTGTATTCATTTGACAGGATGTTATTGGGACTTCAGAGACAGGATCTGGGAAAACACTTGCATTTGGTTTGCCCATTTTGCAACGCCTTTTAGAGGGGAGAGAGAAGGCTGCAAAGATGGTTGAAGAAAGGGGTGAAGAACCAGACAAGTATGCTCCTACTGGCCTTTTGAGGGCTCTTATAATTGCTCCAACTAGGGAACTTGCACTTCAGGTATTTGTCAAGGTTTTTTGTTCAGTTACATGTTTTTCAGATGCTTGAATGTTAAGCTGAGGACACCAATAGCCTATCTGCTTCATTATAGGTCATTTGATATTGTTTACTTGATATGCTTATATATATATATATATATATATATATATATATATATATATATATATATATAGAT
>JASKGM010031468.1:0-25487 GCA_034509205.1 Ceratonia siliqua | reverse complement strand
TTATTATTATTATTATTATTATTATTATGTATGACAAATTTTAAAATACAAAAGAATCAAGGAAATATAAAATAGGAAAGATAAAATCAAATACAAAAGTATAAAATATCAAACTCAAAAAATAATAATTAGTATTTTAGTTGTTCAAAATTAAAGGGAAGAATACAAAAATATAAAAAAAAATTACACTCGTTTTTCTCTCCTCATTTCAACCAATAACCCAGGCAATTCTCCACTCAACCCAATTACCCTTAACCCATAAGCTTACTCTCCTAGCAACCTTTTTTTTCTTTGCCTGATCCATATCCATTAGCACTATACGGTGATCACCGTATAACACTGCGCCACTAGTGCCACCACCACCACTACAACCACCACCACCACCGCTGCCACCATCACCACCACCGTCACAACCATTGTCACAGCCACCGCCACCACTACCACCGCAATCACCATCGCCACTATCGCCACCATCGTCATTACCACCACCGCTCCCATCATGACCACCATTGCCACCACCACTATTGCTACCGCCATCACCACTATCATCGCCATCGCCATTGCCACCGCCACTGCTACTACCACTACCACTACATATTATACATTATTGTAACAAACACATGATAGGATTATGTTATCCAATATATTGTGTTATACGTTATCACAACAAATACATGATAGTATAAAAGCTTATCAGGCGGATAACTTATACAATACTATTTAGTGTCTTATCCTATGCGGCGCACTGAACGGGGCCTTGGTGTCTCACTGCGACGGAAAAGAACATGTCGAGCTGACTTTGATTTTTAAATTCAAAAATTAAAGTCAACATTGATGGCATGGAAGTAGTCTATGATGTTAGACATGGCTAGTAGAGTAACCTTGACTAAGGCTGTATTTAATTCAATTCCATTTTCTTTCTTTTTTATAAAAAATAATTATTTAATTATAAAAACGGATTATTCTTTTATGTTTATAGTAGAATAATATTTTTTATAATTGAATAATTATTTTTTATAAAAAATAAAAAATAAAAAATATAAATGGTACGTCATACTTAGCATCATATAAAGATATGGTGTTTATAAAGACACAATGTAAAAATTTAATATAATTAAACATCAATAAATAATTTCATCTGGTTCTCTTATACTGAGAAGCGAGGGCTACATTTGATTAACTGGAGGCGGAAAGGGAGGGTAGGCTGGGAATCCAAAAAGACAGGGAAAACGTAGCTATGTTGAGCAAACTCAGCTGGAGTATTATATATTTGAGGGGGGCATGAGCTTAATGGAGGTGGGCAATACTAGAAGTTCATCTATTATTTGGAGAGATATCAAGGAGAGTTTTGATCTACTTAAATTTGGATTTCAATATCGAATTGGAAATGGCGCTCGTACCAGCCTTTGGTATGATAACGGATTTGGAAATGTCTATTTAGCAGAGAGAGTGGATTGAATCAACTCAGCGTATATACTCTTTGGTAGTGGGGGATGTCATAACTGATGGGTCCTGGAATTTTAAGAGATTATGTACTGACATCCCTGACGAGATAAAGCCAATTAGCTATTCCTCTTTCTTATTTTAATTCAGGTGGTGACGTACCTTATAATTAGGAGAAAAATTAATATATAAACACTTTGAGTTTTGTGAGTTACTGTTTATGTAAGAGTAGCAAAAATCATTCAACAAATTTTGCTTTCAAAGAGGATTATCCAACTCGGATACTTGCAAAGCTATGCCCAGGGCAGACTAAGTCTCCAGTGCACCTGCTGAGAGATTGTCCACGAACTACCATTATTTGGCAGCAGCTTAGCGCAACTACAATGCATAGAAATTTCTTCGTAGTTGGTCTTCGGGAAATGGCTATATGTCAATGTTTCCTCTCCTTCCTTCACTTGCCACAAAAAATGGAGTGTCTCTTTCTCGGTTCCTTTAAGGAAGTTATGGATTGATAGAAACAATATGGTGTTCAATGGTATTACCCCCCAATTTCATAAATCCCTTATGGATATCTATCAGCTAATTCAAGATGTTCTTACTGCGTTCGATGGAACAACCACAAACTTGGCAACCCAGCGGCTGGTGACACATGGTTTCCCGTCTGACGATTGCAGCATTTGGCGGTCTAGTTAGAGACTCTACAGGAAATTGGCTGGTTGGATTTTGAGTTAAGGTATGTTTGGGAGTTGGTTGGGGAAGGGAAGGAAAGAAAAGGAAATGGAAAAGAACGGAGTGGGATGGTTAATGAGGATTTTTCTTCTTCTTGTTTGGATGTTTAAAATTAACAAGGGAATAAATACAAAATATTAAATAAAAATAATTCATTTTGATATTTTCTTACAAATTTATCTTTCATGAAAATGATTAAATATAATAAATTAGTTTATTTATAGGCGGCTGTTATCCTACAGCGTTGTGTGAACGAGTTGTAGTGGTACAGTGCCTTTTTAAGATTGTTAGATCATCTTTAAAGTATTGACAGTCATTAGTTGATGATTCTTACTTTAGGCGAGAATAATGGGCAACGACGGGCAACCTGCTAAGTAGGTTAAGGGGGAAGATGTTAAAATTTACAATTTCATCCTTAAAGTATCAATAATTATACGAAGGGCGAATTTATTAAACTTTACAATTTGATCTATCAAGCATGTAAAATTGCAAGAAGTGGGCTGTCGTCTTCATTGCCATGCAATGTGCACAACATCATTCATTCCATTTTCGCTTGAATTTTATCTAGGTGACTTCTCCCTTACTCCTAGAGTAGGGGAGAAAATTAATTTTAATTTTAATTTTTAATTTTTAAATTTTTAAAAAATCTTTATTTTAAGAAATAATTTAAAAGAATTATACAAAAATTAAAAAATATTTTATAATAAAAATATTTAAAAATAAAGTAAAAAAAAATAAATCTTTTCATTTATTTTTTATATTCTTTTAAATTATTTCTTAAAATAAAAAATATAAAAACTTAAAAATTTAAATTTAAAAATTTAAAAAACTCCTCCTGAGTATTGCTACTCAGGAGGAGCATAGAAATTGCCTTTTATCCACTGTATGTGCCATGTACTGTATACAAATGGAGGTATTGCTATGCATTTTAATTTTGATCTTGCATTTGTATATGGTGCTTATTTTGTTTGCTTAAATCCGATTTGCTCATGCCCTGTAAGTATGAATATTGACGCTTAGTAGGAAATTTTGAAGACAAAATCCCATGGGTACTTTTAATTGAGATTACATTTTTCATGAGTATTCTATAGGGTAATTCCATATTGGAACCATTTTGAAATTGACTGTTCATGAAATTATCAAGTATTCGAAAAAGTCAAGCTCAATCAAATGCAATGTTAGTCTGAACAAGTATTAAAGTTTGAGTCATCGCATTAAAAGTGATTTAGAGGGATTGACATTTTGTTTGAATTGGCGCTGAGCAAAGGAGGGAGATGACAAGTCACGATACTTGAATTTGTTGAGAGTCTTACATTTGATAACCATTTTGACAAGCATCATAGCAAATATCTCATACAACAATAGATTTGGTGTACAAAGCGTGATCTGAGATGAATTTGTTATTGGCATTTAATAGCATATGAAAAAAATGAAACCTATTTGTAGTGGATTTCGAGTGGCATATGTTTTTCAAGGATGATTTTATTACAATAGAGGAAGTTAGGAACCAATGAGTGAATGAATAAGCATGCTTAATATCCATGTTTTGGAATGTTCCATTTTCATTATGGCCTTGAAAAAATTGAGGACTTTGTGTGATAATGATGATATAGATGGATCTATACTTTGTTAGTTAGTTTTATTTAGATAAATTGTCTATCTTGAATTTGATTGATTAATAGTCACCTTATATTCTTAAACATGGCAAGATGATTTAACTTCTTGTTTGTTGTTGGACAATGACGTTATTACATAAGACAAGAAAGAAACTAATGTGTTAGGAGGAAAAATTGATCTTAATACATATATTCATCAAAATATAAGACAAAACTAATAAACTCAATACCACAGTGATTATCCATTCTCCATAAACCTTATCATTACGGACATGTAAATTTAGAAATTATTGTGAAAGGAAAATCATACTCTTCGCATAAATTGAAACATTGCGTAATATGACTTCACTTACGTAGCTCATAATTGCAAGAACCTCCTTGTTGTGTGAAGAGGGGTTGAAACTTGACAAGATATATTTGAACTGTGAAGGATCACCCTTAAAGCATGAAGAAGTATAAGTTAGTAGGCAATCTCTAAGTAAAGCCGAAGGTAGGTGATACCATGGGCCATCCTCAAACTTAACCATCATACGCCATTCATAGCCACCATCTCCATCAATGCTGACACACCACATGTCAACACAGGTTCTGAATGGATACAGATGAAAAGAAAGTATTGCCAGTTCTTCTCTATAAAAACTCAAACTAACTAACATTGGTTTGGTGCGATCTGGGACAAACTTCTCAAAGGATGAATCTTGAAGCTTAAAACGAACTATGGATTATGGAGGCAACACCCCTTCTACATAAACAACTTAACAAGAAAACCACAACCATTTTTAAAGACTAAGTGGCCCTTTATATCTGTGACACCCACTCCCACAACTCTTTCTGCAGTCCAAGTATTTGTCAAAGCGGAACACATACTATACAGCATTGCACCATCATAATGCTTCTTTTTAAAAAGACAAAAAATTTTGAAATCATTATTTGCATAGTTAGAGTAGAAGAAAAGAAGTAAGATAATACATTCCTTGAACATCACAGATATATCTAAGAGATATGTCGCATGTTTGATCGTGGGATTCCATATTAGCATGTTGATATCCTGTCCCTGTTCTGAAAACCTTAGGCATACAACTCCATCAACTGAACCAATAACATGAAGCTAACCAATTTGATCAAGCCATCCATTATAACTAATGCTTGTCGGAAATCTTAAACGCCGCTGGGATTGGCTTTCTTGAATATTGATTAGGGACACAAAATCTCATCCTGGTCACATATTATTGTAGGTCTCATGCACTAAAAGGAAAGTAGAGGACTTCACATTTTGTTCTAATTGATCTTGTGCGAATGAGGAAGATGACACTTGACGATTCCAATATTTTTTCAAAATCTTACACTCGGTTACCATTTTAACAGGCATTATAGAAAGAATTTCATACAACAATGCATCTTGAATACAAACAAACTTGTCAACATATGAAGCCATTTTGATGGGTTTCCAATAAAGTAGAAGAACTTTATACTTTGTTGACGTACAATGACAAAGGAACCAAAGGGTTAACTGATGAAACAAAAATTCTAAATAAAGGTTGAAGATGAGACCCTAACAGAAGAGGGCTTTTAAAATTTGCAATGCATGGTATGGTTTTGCAACATTCCAGGGATTTTCTAAAAGTAGCCTTACACTGGTGTTATGGCCAATTTCGTTTGCAACCTATTGGGAAGTTGTGGGCTAGTTTGAGTTCGTGATTTCCTTACATTGCAACTTGTTTGCCTTTGTTGTTGCTGAGTTACTGATACTTTGTGCTATATTCTCTAGATATGTTTTGGTCTGTTGGAGATTTGGTCATGTTTCCAAGGCAACAAACATAAAGGTAAAAATTTAACAAATCATGGCCATCCATTCACTTGGGGGTCCTAGTTTTGACACGTCACATATCCTTAATTTTCATAAAGAAAAATAAAATTCTTTTTGTTCCATCCTTCCCTTATGTGAACTGTGTATCACAAAATTTCTTACACTTTGCTTTCATTCCTTTCCTGCTCACTCTTCTACACTTCATGCTTATAACCCTAGTCATTTGCAATGTAAATCCATGGATACTTTTGACTGTTGGATAGGTTTGTATAGACATTGATACCAGTAGGAAATCGTATGAAGAAGATGAATAACCAAGCTGTGGTCACTATTTATTTTTGCCTATATCTCCTAGCACACAACTTGGAATGGAGTGATTCCAAAGCTAGATGAAGGAACATATTTTGAAATATGAAAATGACTAAAGAAACAACCAAATATGTGAAGTCGACAAAGAGAAATAATTAGAAATAAAAGACATTCTAACATAAGCAAAAATAAAAGAATGGGTTGAATAGATAAATGACATAACCCTAAGGAACCCACAACCTTATATATACAGAATTTGTGCACTCACCACCCTCTGTAATCCACCAAAGAGATATAGAAATTCAAACAAGCTCACCACTCAATGGAATCCACCAAAGAGATTTAGAACTAAAGGAAGAAGGCATTAAAGGCTCTTTAACTTCTTGAATTATCTAAATATTCTGAAAGGTCCCATATACTCGTAAGAATTACAAATTTGATAGTTCCTGGAACACCCCTTAAGTATAAGAAAAAATCAAAAGTAAAAGTTTATTTTCATTCTCATGGTCTAGTAGCAGATTACTAAGTTATTCAATTAAGCAATAAATGTAAACTGTTGACTAATGACTTTCTTGACAAACTTAAATAAAAAACTATAAATCATTCTAGAAAAAATTGAAATCAAGTGTTGCATGATCTAGCTAAAACTAGACATGCAGAACTTTCCAATAAGTACTTATAGGCCGAATTTGGAGTTGGATTGGACGTCTAAACATTGAAAGCATGTTGTGCCTGATTCTGAGTTGCTAACATATCACTTATTAGGCTTGGACAACCTCTTGCTCTAAGTCTTGGCCTTTTGAATGAGATGCTCCTGCATCAGAGAAGGTTAAACCATAGTTAATGTTTTGTTTTGTTTTTGGTCAGCTTTTGTGGTTACTGGTCAAGGTTAATTAATCCACACATCTTCTATAGTTGGATTAAGCATTATTGTGCCTTATCCTATTTAACCCAGACATATTAGGCCTCACAATATGGTCTTGTTGCATCCAATGATGACATATTTCAGTTAGGCTCTCATTTAAGGATGGACCAATAGTGGAAACAGTTAAAATCTCTTAGGTGCAAATCAACAGAATATATCATGTTGATCTATTTAGTCTATACTTTACTCTTTGAAATTTCTGAGATTGAAGCTGCATTTGTACTTTTACAATTGATAATTTTTTTTAAAAATTTATGATGGCCACAATGGCAATTGGAAAAATAGTCAAGATCAATGTAAAAGTCTAACCAGGAATTTTTATTATGTTGTTTCCCCTTCTTTGAATGTTCAGTAATATATAAGGGTTTTGAATTAATTGCTCAAATAAATAAAATCATTCCATTCATCAAAGTATACTCATTCGAATATATTTTTCTTGTTAATAATTTCAGTCATTGTTAGTTTTAGGTATATTTGTGGGTATTACCCATTGATGTTTGACATAGCATTAGTTCATATCATATTAGGCATTTCAAAGTATGTGAAATTAGAACAAACTAAACTAATAAATCATTATGCATAGACAATTAGCTAAATGTAAGGTGGAGAAATGTGGAGTGATGAGTTGTGGGTATCGTCAGTTTGTGGTTTGAAGCAGTAGGTTGAAGGGCTTCAAATGGTCGTAGAGACTGTAGAGGATGACGTAATTAGATTTTAGTGAAGAGTGAGATGGGGATGGATATGGATAGTTATGTCAGAAACAAAGGCATCCAATGAGGCTCTAAAGAAATTGGCTTTGAACTTTGAAGAATCGATCCGGGGAGATTTCAATGTCTTTTGGAATTAGGGGTTAGGAGAAAGTGAAGCGAAGAAGTGGAAATAATAGTGCCATGTGTCAGATTAGTGGCAGTCCAGCCGAATGAATAGCCACAGTATACTAAACGCTTCCTATCCAGTTAGTGGACATCTTTGGGATCTGGGTAACAATACTGAAGAGCAAACGAAAATATTTCAAGGAAACCATACGAGTCAAACCAAAAAAAAGCTCCATGAGCATGATGTAGTTTGGGGATAAACCTTCATACACAAAAATGAAAACAAAATTGATTACAAAAAAATGAAAAACAACATAAAGGTGCAAACTTTTAAGACCCACAAATCCTCTTCTTAACAGATCTTTGGCCATCGTCACTGGAGTCCAAGGAAGTTATGTCAATAGTAGATTGGATTAATCAAACAGTGACTGAGATTATCTTAATCTGGGTCTTCCACTACATATTTTGAAGAAAAATCTGTTGAAATGAAAATAAAAATTTAACTTTCTACCTATTGAGTTTATCCCTATAAATACGAATGAAAGCAAATACTTTAGACTCTAGAGCAGCCAAATGAGCCTCCAGATGGTCCAGTTGGCTCATTATCTCCCCCTTGGTGTAGGGGGTAATGTTATCCTTCCATTTCAATGATGCCAGCATTATCTCAACTTCCCTCATGTGTATTTGCATGTCCTTGAGCTTTTAGTTCTAGGTAGAAAGGAAACGTTTAACAAACATAAATAGAAATATAAAACATTTGAAGTAACAAAATATACAGGAAATTTAATGGAACGACTGAATAACAACAAAAAAACCCTCAAATCAGCAAGATTGAACAGACACTATCATCTACAAACCCTAACCCTGTATTATTCATATGAGGATACAATAAACAAATAAAGAATGAATAAGGGAAGTTACAATGCTATCGCTGGCGGATGAAGGTGAGTGTTTCTACATTTTGGACTATAAGAAGGAGAAATAAGAATGACGTTTAGGAGATTTCTTGATGAGATGGAATGGAAACGGATGCAGATGGGTTTCTTAATGATCAAAAGGCTTGATATCTATAATAGGCCGAGCAGTTGTGCTTGTACCTTGTTCACAATGTCTCGTGTTACCTTTGAGTTGTCGGATACATCTGACGATTCCTTTTAATTTCGACTTTGGCATAATATCTTTATTCAGTTAATATTGGCTGTGTTAATTTTGTTTGAATTTCACTTCAAACCCATTATCGTTTCTAATATTTGGTTAGTTTGGAAGGAATATTTACTTGCTTTATTGGTCTCAATGTCGTATAAAATAGTGTATCTTCAAGTGAATATGTATGTGGTGACTGCCCCCTCCCCCAAATTTCCACTATGTAAATATGTTTGTTAAAAAGATATTTGTCCCACAAAACAAATAGTTGTACTCACCAAAACAATTTATGTTATGTAATTAATTTTTTCAAAAATGATGTCTCCTTTAAAATTTCTACATTACCCCAATAGTATACAAATGCATTACTCAATTTTATATATCTCATATATATTTGTCGAGAATTTGGAACTAGTGATGTTGCCAAAGGGAAACATGACTCATGGTTTGTAAATCATTACCGTACTTTTACTTCTACCCGGCCACAATTTCATTACATGTAATTGGCAATCTTTTGTGACCTTTGCGAGAGGAACATTTTAAAAAAATAAAATTAGTGGACATTTAGCCTTTTTCTTATAGGAGGATTTTTGTGAGAGTTGTGAGACTTATTTTTGTATACCATTCCATTCTTAGGTATAGTCAGTATTTAAGTCTTTTCTAAATTATATCTATAATAAATGAATAAATAAGCATGTCATAGGTAAGATTCACTTGAACTTACCTCTAATAGGTTTATGTGTTGATCATTTGGTACTATTATAGTATACATATTGTTTTTAGACCAGGTCAACTAAAGAATTTATCCATTATGAATTAATGTCACAGTGTCCCTATTTGCTTTTAAGAGTATAAAATGTTTTGAACAGATCATACCATGTTATGTATGAATAATACATACAATATTAATAATAACAAAACCATATTTTGAATATAATGGAACTTCTTGAATGGGTTTTTATTTTTTTGTTATCTAAAATTCATATATGATATGTAGCTCAATGAGAATTTCTCTTTAAGAGAACATTACATGTGATTTGTCTTCAGCTTTTGAAGAGATTGGGATAGGAAATTAGCACATATTCTTTTTAAATATAGATGTATTAATTAATATTAGATAATATAACTTTTTTATCATATCCTTTTCAATTATTCATACTGTATTATATTTTATCATATGATAATTTAACCGATGATAAGCATAAGTTTGAGTATTATATGATCACGTTGGGTTTATTAATTAATTATATAATTAACAAGCCTTTTTAATTTAGATAATACTCTAATAATTAAACAATATGAGTTTAACTCGTGTATACTTTTATTTGTGGCTTGATAGTTGTTTCATATTTTCTTTTATGATTTATTTTTATTTTATTCAATATTTAGACATTGTTAAAAAAAATTATATTTTAATCTTCATCCAATTTTGTTTTGAATAATTGTATCCTACTGAGAGTGCTCATGGTTAGGTACTTTTGCCTAATTATCCCTATCCGTCATATGAAATTGTATCCATCGAAAATTCATTGTGATGCATGTAAATCGAAGTCCACCATTTGACACACATCACAAAATGGTATTCACGGCTAGAATTGTAATTAATTCGACCACACTAGTTAAGCAACTACACTAGATCCCAATCCTTGTAACCAAATGGTGACATGTCAAACAACTTATTCCCATGTACACGCGTGCTTCCTTTGGCCAACCTCCACGACATTTGAGCACACCATATCCCCCTGTAGATAGTTGTCAACTGCTCTCATAACTTTGCCTTCTACAACTTTTTGTATCCTTTGTTTGTAATACTTCTAGTTGACCCTTTCCATACTTACCCTAAAATTATGTTTTTGTATTTAAATAAGTCTTTTTGCACCCATTCGAGACGTATATTAAATATAGATCCCATAGAATTCATAACACTAATATTAAAATCATGTCATAAGATTGACATTTAATGGTGTATTATATTTTAAAATGTTCAGCTAACAATTTAATCCATAACCCAAATGATTGGCAGTTCGCAACGAAGACATTAGTTGAATTATTGTAAAGTATGTACGTGGACTTGTAAATACAGTTGTATTAATTCCTATTCAATCAAAGCACTTGATAATATACGCAATGCATTTATATTCTATTCAATGTATGTTCGTTGAATTGTAATTGCATGTGTATAATTTCATATTGAATTGATTAGATTGGTAATATACAAAGTAAAATTTAGTTTTGTAATTGTATGTTAATTGGATTGTAAATACAATATATAATTTAATAACTTCTTACTTTATTGATTAATTAATACCTCGGTCAATTATTACACTTTATATTGTCACTTTAATTTCATCTTGGCATTGTTTTCATGCATTCCTAACTTAATGAATGAAAACCTTTTCACTACCAACTTAATATAACCTTACAAACCATTACAAAACCCATATATACTACCGTGAGTGGTGCGAAAATCCATTTTACCATAAATGCACATGCTTAATTTAATACAAGGAGTTTACAATTATATAGAACTTAATATGGTGATTACAAGGAACAATACATATGAGTTATTGACCCTCATTCAGATATAATTAAAATTGGTAATATTCATTCCATTTCCTAGTTTGATTGAGTTAATGTCATATTATTTTTGTTAGAGTTGAGATATTATGGATTATCGGTGTATTATATTTGTTTGGGTTATTGGTAATTATAGAATGCGAAATATGTCTTGCTTGCATGACTTTTTGGAGGTGAGTATAATTTTGTGATTGATTTTTGCCCTTGAATATATCGAGTGACTGATTTGTCGCGATTGAACTTTGAATTGACATTAGCATGTGATTGATTTGCTGTAGTCTTAAGTTAATAATATTTACTTGGTTTGTTTGTGAATCCTTAAAGTATATTATTTTTCAATTCATTTGATCATATTCGAGTGATTTTCTTTTCTTATAGAAGCGATCAATATCATGCACGTGTGATGTGTCATTTGTCATCCTCGTTAAACATGTTTGCATTTGATAATTGATGTATAAACAGGGACAGATCCAGAAATTGCCTAAAGGGGGGCCGAACTAGGATTTTAAGAAAAAAAAGATGGACTAACAAATTAAATAAAAAATTATTTATGATAATAATTTAAAGTTTGATGAATAATTAAAAATTTATTTAAGAAAAATAGAATAAAAAAAGATATAACAACATTAAATTTTGATAAACAAGAAAAGCCAAAAATTATTAGACTTAACCCAATTTCTTTAAAATACTAAAAGAAACTTTAAAAAATAAAAGCTAATTACTTTAAAATTAGTCACATTAATTTTATAAATACTTCATTTATTATATTTTTGGATTAAAAAATAATTATATATATATTATATATATATATAGTGAAGGAGGAGGGGGGGCCAAGGCCCCTGCTTGCCCCTCCCAAAATCCGTCCCTGCGTATAAACATTAGCTAAATGTTTGAGCTCCATGAAGGCAATGAATTAATGTCGCTTCATTCCAATGACACAAAGTTGGAATAGGAATTGAATGGGTTGGTTAACTTATTTTACATATATGATTTACAAAATACCAATAAATGCCCATTGCCCCAAACAGAAAGAAAAATATTAATCCTATTAAAAACCACTTTGTATTTTTAATATAGACTTATAGTCGGATGAGTTGAGTGGAATTATTATAGGGTTTTTGTCGTTTGATATGCTATATTTGGTAGTATATAGGAGATCAATAGTATTGGACTATTGGGTGTTGATATCTCATGCTTGAATATTAACGTTGGATGCATTTGATAAATGTATAAGTAGTAAATCACAGCTTCATCCAATGGTTGAATGACAAGCCTTATTGGTACTACCATAGTAGTATAAAATACCACAACTTCGTCTACGCCATATTTTATTGAATCTGTGAAAGATAGGGGCCAGATGGCACTTGGGGTGGCGTGCAGACAAACCTGCACCCATCACTTCATTGGGCGCACAAAAATGACAGGGAAGGTTGGCTCCAAACTGGGATATTCTCAACCACAAACCTCAAACCCAACCTTATGTGAATAGTAAACAATCATAATTTCTTGTTTCTCTCCACTTTCACAAACAAGTCCAAATAAACACCACAACTAACAATTCTATTTCACTCTAGTCATATATTTAATGAAAATTCCCCCCTTTTTTTCTGGTCAATGTACATTTTAAAATTAAATTTTCACCCTTTAAGAAAAAATTGCTATGTCATTCATTCTTTTTTAAATGAAAGTCCCCTCAAACTTTGTTATAAATTACATTTAGCTTCCTCAAAACTTAAAAATATCTTCTTTAAAATAGTTTTCTTAAAATTAGTCAATAAAATTGTCACTGCATGTAAAATTGTTTTGCATCAAATGTACATACAAGTTCCTTACAAATTTATAAAATCTTAGAGAGTGATCTCATTGGAGTGGCATTATTTATGCAACATTTTAAACTTTATCCTCATAAATCGGTAAACATTAACTATTTATTTAATGAGTAACCTGCCTAAGTTTTTCATTTACATTATGGCTCAATTGTGAGAGTCAATTTTGGGAAAATAATATTAGACATTTGCATTATTGAATGGAAATTTTGCTTTTGTGTGTTTGGTAGATTCAATGGTTTTGATTGTTGTGTATTTGAACTTGATATTCTATGTATTTATCTTGATTCATTGTGATTTTTGAATACATTTCCACATATATTGGATACTTCATCGCTGCGATATTGTTAGTTGTTTGTGACTGTTTTAACCATCAATTATGCATGCTCAATCCTTAGTGATTAATTTTTCATTATTAAATTTCGTATGCTATTCTAGGTATTTGTTCTTACTTCTTATTATATAAACCCCATATTTGATTTGGTTATGCACATAATAATATGATATACTTTTTGAAGGGATCTTTTCTCTCTTTTCAATTTTGCTTGTCAATCTCATATGTGTTTGTTTGAAATGCCAAGAAAACTTGTTAAGATATAATCTATTTCAATTATTAAAAATGTAGTTAGCCACTATTAAACATAGATCATCAACGTAGTTACTTATTTAATATTTTCATCTAGCATATCTTGAATATGAGATTAATATTCAATTATTTATAGTTGTGTTTATTATATTTAAATAATGTTCATATAATCAAGATAATTTGTATCTTATAAGTTGTTCTTCAATTCTTCAAATAACCTAACGGTGAAGAGCAATGGCTGATATTGGTTTAAACTTCATACATAAGTTGGTGACTGTAAAAACAAAATATAATTAAGCTCTTTCTATGGTGCATGTAATACGTATTTTGAATGCCTGTAAAAGGCACGTTTATTAACTGATATTAGATTTACAAGAACAAATTCATATGAACTAAATTGATGATATTTATAGAACATAACTTAAACTATAAATCCATTTCTGTCAAGGCATGAGACTGTGTTATATATGCGTTAATTAAGGCAACCTAACTATGTAGTTCCACTAGTGGACACAGTGTTCAATTTATATGGATTAAGTGACTGCCAGCCATGGACACCTTGTTCCTGCCAGTGCTGATTTGCTTTTAGGTTTATGTTGACTCTTATATTCGCTGACTTGGCAGTCTAGCCACTGTACTCACAGCACACATCATTAAATGTGATTTTCCATTTTGCAAGATTATGGTTTACCCTCTAAGACATCACAGACTGCGATGTTGGCTTCATATGTCAGATTAGGGCAGTGGGTAACCTTACATGTACACATTTGAACACTAGTGATTCAACCAAGTTTGCATTGCCTCTGGTAGTGCTTTATCTTCATCCCCTGTATTCACAATGTCAGCATTCCTGCCAATGTATCATATGCTGGCTTTCGTTATTTTGTCCACCAGCTCCGAAGGCTAGTCAAGTGGTTCGACGAGCACGAGGAAAAAAAACTCAGTCGAGCAGATGTGTAAGACACATTGTGTACTCTGTTTTCCATTATTTACTCCTCATTTAGGTTTTACCCATAAAAAATGACCCAAAAGGCTCAAACTTTTTTCATTCAGAAGTCTCAGCCTAAATGGGTAGATGAACTGAAGACTAGCATTCAATCACTAAACGATAAGGTTGATCACCTTATATCTATTATGCAAGTGGAGAGCAGAAA
This sequence comes from Ceratonia siliqua, assembly GCA_034509205.1. Lineage (NCBI taxonomy): Eukaryota > Viridiplantae > Streptophyta > Magnoliopsida > Fabales > Fabaceae > Ceratonia > Ceratonia siliqua. Next base: position 10,557 of record JASKGM010031468.1, on the reverse strand, counting down.
GGAAACCGATGACTACATCCATTGTGGTTTTAAGAGGGAGAAAGTAGTAAAAGAACAATCACCAATAATGTTTAATGTTGCTTAACCCAAAACACCCTCTCTGTATTTGACCTGATGTGCTAAATATGAACCATGTCACTGTGTGGAGTTTGTGCATGATCATGTAAATCCAATAATCAGCCAAACTGACTATGTGCTTAACCCAACTACGTTTACAAGTGCCACCAAAAAATATGATGACTAAACGCCAGAGAAGGCAGGAAAACTCGGGTGTTATAGTTAGTCCTCTCATATGAGTGGACTTAGATGGTTCTTAGGATCACCAAGTGATAAGTTTATAGGAAAAAAAGGCAGTAAAATATAGAGATAGTCAGAATGGTCAACAATAAGGTACATGTGCCATAAACTCTTATAGGCTGGTTTACTAAAGGTTCCAAATGTAAGTGTCTTCCTTAGCATAAATTGTTAAGCATTGAGTGAATGCAATAGTGTAAGTTCACTTTCCATACATAAGCATTAGGAAGTTGAACACCCGATTGACATTAAAGACTGTGCATTATCTGTTTACAATGAATTACATCATCACCTACTGCATGTCCAAGTGTTGTAGAATGTGAAATAACACAATTTTGTTCCAATAAAAAAGTGTTGACCCATTTGTCTTTCAATGGTTAAAGACATGCTGAAGCCCTGAATTTGGACTTTGCTTCGCAAAGGGACATCTGGAGGTGGCAGCATATATATTCTCTGATGAGGAAGATCTTAAGTAAGATATTGTATATTACCCATTGTTCATTTATGCTTCTGTATCTTATTATGAATAAGGACATCTTATTCCAGTGAAAACATGGTAGCGTGTGAGGGTGCATATGTAACCATATCAGTTATCCAGTGTTTGTATCCCAAAAAATGGATTATGGACGATGTAAGCTTATGCTTGACGTGAAATGTCACGTTGGAGTTTTTTTCATTGTATTAATTAACATATGAATACGAGTCATATTGTTCAGTGAAATATAAGTAGATCATGGATTTACTAGCTTGCCATTTGAATGAAGATTCAAACTGAAGGCAGCATTAGTGTGATATCATGGTTCATGCCAACTCATGTTTCGGTGAGCATTATACAGATTTAAAGTATTTTTTACGTTGTAGTAATTTGTTCTTAACATAATGCTTACTGGATATACATTTTGACTGGGCACGCATTGAGCATGAGTCAATAACGATGTCCAAGTACCAAAAGTTGTATTTCAGTTAGGCATTATTCGTCAGAAGGTTTATATAGCAATCTACATGCCCTATAAATTGTTCATCTTTTATTTAATATTTTTGTCCATATTATGTTTAAAATTACTTCAAATTGTATGGCACAAATAAGTTAACTTAAGTTGTCTTTCTATAGGTTGTCATCGCAGTTAATGAGGGATAAACACATTGTTACCCTTATAGTGGTTGATATCACAGTAAGCAAAACCTACGTACTGGATTCACTACAGCCGACTGAAATGACATCTGAATGGCAGGAAATTAACAAAATTGTATTGTCCTCTGTACACTCTTATATATTTATCCTACCTCCATAAATGAATGGTGGTTCACATTGTTTGCCACACTAATATGTTCACCATAGTGCAGACTAAATTCATGTCCCCATTGGTAAAAGAAGCATCCAAGGGGTATGGAGTGGTTCAAAGCCCCAATTAAACATCATTTGATGTAGTGTCCTCAACATTACGAGTGCCACAGACAAATATATATCATCAATAATTGCAATTGTTTATTACAACTATAATCATTTTGGAAATATTCACAAATTTTTTTATTAAACATTGCTACTCGTGGAGGAAAAACTATAGTATTTATTTTATTAATTTTTAATTATTAAAAACTCACAAAAAAAAACAATAGTAAATATAAAGAAATACAACATTTCCAAACATATTTGTAGTTTGATATTAAGTCAGTTTAATGTAGTTGTTTACTTAATTGAGTGAATCGTTAATGTTTCACGTAAGACTGTTTTATTACAGCCTCATGCTTGTATGGATTGCTTTGTCCTGATACTATATATGATGTGTGTTTCACTGAATGTTCAAAATATTATGTTCTCCATCTAGCTTATGTCATATTCTTCCTATTATTGATATCTTGGGTTACATATAACATTAGTTATGATTATGGGATGTACGTGGCAACATGGATGTGAACAATTGACTATTAGAGAGGATTCGATGTTAGGGTATGTATATTAATGTCTTTCATCAATTTCAATTACATGTCACCATAATATAATTATTAATGCAGAACTCAATGTAACCAATAATGGGCTCAGATCGATTACGACTTGCACTTGCATTTGTTATGGGCCATCATAACCACCAGTGGCCAAGTATGTCTGATAGAGCACATGAGGCATTTTTGAAGTTGCAGCAAAGTAGGCAAGGGGATCAGAAATAGGGCATGTTAATACTGCTTATCTCAACGTATTTTAAGTCCATCAGTTGCTCAATATACAAACAACAATGGCTGGGGAAAAATCACAATCTTAACATTCAGTTACATCAGAAAGAGAGATTTGATCATTTCTTTTTGTGTATTCTATATGATGTAAGTATAATTAAATAGCGTCACACCAGGTTGTTTCAATCAGATATAAGAGAAAATATATCCCTTAATCATCACCGTCTATTCGTATGGATAGTCATGATTAAGCCACGACAATAATTAATCATGTAAAAACTATTTTTAAATCTTTCACCTATACATGTCCAATGCCATGTTGATTCAAGCTCTTTGTTGCACAGATTAAAGTGATGGAGGGATAAATTACTAATGCGCTAATGTCTTATGAAGAAAATGTAATTTTTTTTACCTATTATGACTTGATATGCGCTTGAAAACGAGGGAAAAAAAGAATAAATATTGAGGAAAATATGAAAATTAAAAAATTAAATGAAATATTTATTTTATTTATATTTTGTGGCATCATCCTAGCTGCTTAACTAAATGGACTTATCACGACAATGGGATATGGGTATCATACTAAATCCTCATCCCCCGATGAATGGTATTGCAAGTGAATTGTTAGATCTAGACCAGGTACTGCTATATGGTTGGTTGGTGTCATAGGAAGTTTGGAGTTTGGGCTAATGAGATTTGGGTAATCTACTAGCCTTGGGATAAGCCATGACACTTACCCACCTAAAGATTGTTGCGAGGATGGTGTTGATGGTACATTTATGTTGTCCCGTCGTTCCCTCAGTGATGTTTCCAATTAGTAGGTGTGTGGTGCTTAGACTTCATCTTGGTAACGAGGTGCTGTATTCTTAAATCAGGTTAATAATTATGACCTGTCTTCTAGGCATGCGACGTTCAGATATTGTGCTATAAACGTCATGTCCTGTTGGAGTGTTCCTTTTTATTTCACATCCCCAATAGGCAGTTGCTTTGTGTTTTCATCTTCGAGTATGATTTTCTATAAGTGATTTGCTTTTAGCAAGGATGCCATTGTCTGATCATGGGTGGAGGTTATTGATATAACATTTCCCTTGTATTGTGTGGGCATCATATGTGCTTGGTCTGTTACTCTGTTTTGTCTTTAATGTGCCTAAGTGTTACATTATGTTTATTTTATTATCGTTCTTCCCCCTCCCTTGATACTTTTCTCTGGGCAGTTATCGTATTGATCTTCTGTATCTGTAATTGTTATGGAAGGACCAGTATATGTTCCGATGACAGAGCACTTCTAGATTTGAGAGAGAGAAAGGGGAAAACTTATAATTCTATTTGATTATAAAAGTATCATTATAGTACCTTTATGTTATCATATCTTACAAACTGTTTGTAATCTGTCCTAACTAACTAGCTTTACATACTCATTGAATTAAGGGTATTTCTAAATATCTTACTTAACATGCTTTCTTTTATGCATCTCTCCATTAGTCTTGTTATTCATAACATTATTTGTATAATTTTGTATTGTTTTAATTTTGTTTAAGAGGCTGTAATGGATATAGGGAAATAGCAAGTTGGGGAAAAGGGAAGCCGAAATGTATTGTCCAGAAGCGATATGTGTCCATCTTCGTGCAGGGTCTGAGTACTTTGCCAATAGGAAGAGCTAAGATTTGGTAGAAGATCTCAATGACATATTCTCATGCGCAGTTGGTGTCGAGGTGAGGAATCTAGGAAATTCTCTTTGGAATTGCTGGTTTCATCCTATCTATTTCGTGGACCAGTTATTGATTTTGCTTGTAGATAAGAGGAGACTCTAGTCCACCAAATGTGTTAGTAAGGTGAAGAATATACTTTCGGGGGCTATTCAGGATAGTGTCATGATTCGAGAACTGCAAAAAGATATTGAGGACTTAATAGAGGGGGAAACGATGTGCGCGGGAAGACTCTGACCACGCTTTAGCCAAATCTTACCAAGTTTAAGGAGAAAGCTACTGCATTAGTTGGAGAAAGCGTGTTGGTAAAGGAGGTTGAAAGGCACCAGGCATTCCATGCTAGAGAGGTGGAAGCTTGTACACTAGAGAAGGAAGTCCGGGCTTCTAAGAGGCGGGTGTGAGTTTAAATTGAAAAGTTGGAAGAGAAGATTAGTCAAATGGAGGCTGAGCTATAGGGAGTGTATGACGCCTCAGCATTCAAGAGGGACATGTTAGAAGCCCAGATTGAGCAAGTTCATAATGGACCTTGTGTCTAATTTGTTTAATTGTTTCTGATAGCCGTTATGGCTTTTATTTGTTAGTTTGTTGGAATGGGTAGGTGTGCCCATGGGTTGTTGACATTTAACTTGATGAGTTTTACCATGATGTTAATCTAAATGGTTTCCATAATTTGGTTGAGTTGTATTTTTTGTCTTAACTTAATGTTGCCCAGTTGTCGATTGTCTTGGTGGTTGACTAGTTTTCTGTCGTGTTCTACACGTGAACAAATTATAAAAGAACATGGAACAAACAAACTGTGGAAGATAAGGAAAGAGAGAAAAAATATTAAATAGTCAATTGAGGATGAAACAAACGATGGGTTTGATACACCAAACGCATTGTTTCATTAATAACTTTCTCTTAGTGCTATACATCAGTGTTAGTCAACCAAACATCCTTGTGTGACTTTTTCGGTTGACGAGTTGACCGTATTATGTATTATTTGGTATTCCCTATGATGTCTTGTTTATTTGATGCTTCATTTTGGTTGTTTTGTTTGACTGAGTTATATATTTAAGATGAAGATTTTCTGGGAGATGGAAGATCCCATAGGCCATACTCGTCAGAAGAAAGAGGCACTTGAAATGTAGTTTGAGGCATATAGGGAGTCATTGAATGTTACATCAGAGAAGGGAAAAGAGGTTTAGGATATGGGGCCAAAGCTTAAGATCGGGTAAACAAGCTTGCACATGAGGTTGGGCATCTGAAGGAAGAGCTGGAATACTTTAAGAATGGGTTTTTTACCTCTTACTTTACTTACATAAGTATGAGCTAGCAATGAGAGGAGGTAATTAATGCGAAGGATCTCTGCTGGAAGAGATATCACTAATACAGGACTCGGGTGTGCCAGCAGGCAAAAGAGAAAATTTTTCAGAATAAGTTTAGTTCTTTTGCTGATGGGTTTAATCAGTGTGTGTAGTAAGTCAGGGCTGTTGCACCTAATTACCATCAGCTGAGCTTCCTGAAGAAAGTAGAGAATGAAAAGATGGCGAATGTGGACGAGGTGTGTAAGAGTGAGGGTGGCCTTAAAGATTCGATGGATGAAACCAATTTGACCTCTGACTGACCTAGTTTAATTGTAATTTGTTTTAGTTATATTCAAACATTTCAAGATTGACCAGATATTTGTCCAATGGCTGGTTAATGGTTTTATGTTTGTCCATTATCATTGTGCATTTACTTTGTTCTTGACTATGGTTAACTTTGCTATATTGTCTGCTTTTATTTTAAGTATCCTGGGAATTATTTCTGAAAGGTTATAATAGGAATGTTTGTCTTTCTAGTAAGGAAAACATTGGATGCTTATGAGGATATGAGTGAAGACATTCTACGAGAGAAAGATTATGATAGATTAGATTCACATGTTATTGAATGAATGAGACATTACAAGAAGAGTAGCCTATATAAACTAAAGAGATTACAACCAAAATGAAACTAAATACAACACTCTCATTGAAATATAACATAAACTATAATTAATTAGAGTTGAGTCAGTAGGTTAATGCAACATCACATAAGTGAATGCCATGTCATTTTTATCCTCAATATTTCCATTTAAATAGAGAGGGGTTATATTCTCATACATTTCCCCTTAAAATAGACTGCATGTTTGTGTTTCCTTTGTCTTAAGCACCATACTATCACACAATCCCAACATGTTCCTCATACCTGTAAAATTGGTGCTTGAAATGGTTTTAGTTAGAATATCTACATTATGATAGAATAGGACACATGCTTGATTTCAATATGCTTCTTGTTCACTATATCCCTAACTAAATATATGTCAAGTTCAAAATGGTTGGTATTTAAGTGCATAATAGGATTGGATGCCAATAAAAATATGCTTCAATTGTCAAAAAAAACTAATGGTATCTTTGTAGCGTGAAATTATATGGTAGAGAGGAGAGACTAAATCCATGTAAAATTAGTCAGAATTAAAGCAAGACTTATATACCCTGCATCAGTACTTGAACGAGGCACTGTGGTTTACTCTTATGAAGACCATGAAATCAACTTCACTCTTAGGAAAACACAGTAGCTAGAAATGGACATCCTGTCATCTAGTTCTATGCCCAATCTACCACACAAAATCTAAATAAGTCTCAAATTTGAAGTTTACTTTAGAAATAACCCATGAGTTAGTGGTCACCCAAGGTACCTTGATATCTTTTTAATAGCCTTCCATTGTGCATTTGTTGGCTTGGTCATTAAATGACAAATCTTTCCAATTGAATAGGATATGTCAAGCCTTGTTACAATGATAAGTTAGAGTGAACTAGCAATGGACCTGAAAATTTGAGGATTAACTACTACTTCACTTATACTAGACACCAACTTTAACCTTGCTATCATGAGAGTGGATATAGACTTATCATGTTGCATTTTTTCTCCCTCCAGTAAGTCTTTAATGTAATTAGTTTGTGAGAGATGTACATCATTTGCTACTTGTTTCACTTGTATGCCAAGGAAGTAATCCACTAAATCTAAATCTTTGAGTGCAAACTTTTTTTTAAGCTAGTGATGAGAGACTTACCTTCCTCCTTATTGCTGCCAACCACCAAGATGACATCAACAAACACCAGAATATGTATAATGATGTGAGTGTCAATTTTAATAAAAAGTTACTGGTAATTACTTGTACCAACTTTAGCACCTGGTACCCTTAATACAAAAAATGTGTCGTCATATCACCTGGCTTTGTTAAGAAAAATTTATCAAGATAAAGTAGTATGAATATACAACAGCATAACATACAAGTATATATGATAATGTTGAACTTTATGCCATGACGACCCAAACATTAAAAGTTAGGCTATGCTTGGTAGTATTGAAATAGACATGTGGTCAAGACGGGGAAAAATGACAATGCCTTTTGCCTTTTTACAGCTTCTCATTTATGACATGTCCAGTTTTTCTCCAACCAAATATAGCCCTAGACTTGGCAAATATCTATAATGGTGGTCTCAGTTATAACTTTATTACATCGCTTCTTTAAGTTTATATAATAGAAAAGGTTAAGACATTTCTCCACAACTAGAAATTATATCCTAGACTTTCAATAGTTTGTTGCAAATAATGTTCAGCAAAAAAACCACCAGTATTTGCCTCTCACACCAAGGGACATTTTTATTCATGAGGACTCCTCCTGATAACTGCAAATTGAAAAGAAAGAAGTCTGAGCGCAAATTTTATACAGGAGAAACAAAGGCATTCAATTAACCCTTAATGAGTCTTGTTAATACACTAATTCTTAGATAAAGAATTTATCAAGTCAACATTGTGGATAATATAATATAATTCAACACAAATATGGAATTGCTATATGTAGATCAATGTAACCTTGCCAAATGCTTAAATCATATAAACACGGGATTGTGATGCAATTAATCAGTATCCTGCATTAGACATCAATGGATAGTAATTTCACTTGTATATTGAAACATATGAAACAATAACAAAATGTGACTAAGAATATGTACTAACCTAAGACATATTTATTTGAGATAGTTTGAATGATTCCTGAGACAAAGCCAAGGGACAAGTGGCGCGATTGTGACCAGATTGATTGCACATCTGACATTTTTGTACTCCACTCACCCATTTCTCTGTCATGTAGGCCTGCCTTTTAACTGTACAACAGTCGAATCTTAGACTTAACCATCTAGAACCCTCTTGGCCAAGGTAGAACTCTACACGACTGTTGCACCTCAGCAATTAGTTTATGCATTTTTTGTCTGGTGGACTCAAAAACATCCTTGTGCCAAGAAGAAATGTAGCTTGGCTATCTCAAGATGTATGCAAGGGAAACCATTATAAATTTTGCCCGACGACATTAGTATTGTTCGAGGGCTCGCCACTATATTCCATAGTATCAAGTTCACATAGTTTTGTGTCCTTCTTCCACCTATTGTTTATTATGGAAAGAGGAACATGGTCAAGGTCCATATACTCCACCTGATGTTCATCAAACTTTATCGATTCGAGGGCTTTATGAAAGCCTTGAATGAACTCAACCAAGTTAAACTTTGATTCCATGTATATCCCAAAATAAGAATTTATCCCTTCACAGCAAGATGATAGATCCCACACATTAGTTTCCCTCTAAGGTGAGTGGTTTACCATAACTTCCTCTTAGTAGAGACTTCCTTCACCCAAGCATTATCTACTACACTATATTTGTTAACCAATTAAATCTACCTAGATTCAAACTCATCAACATCAATGTTGGCTGTGGCTAAATATCCAAACTCCCTCACAAAATTCTTTTTCTTTACATTCGTTATGGAATTTTGTTGCAAATGCCATAAACAAAGTTTGTGGTTTACATTAGGAAAAATCTCTACAATTAAATTCCTCATTGCCTGATCACCATCCATGATTACTGACACGAGTGACTTCCCACCCATGGCTTCAAGCAATGCCATTAAAACCCACTTGTAAGTTTCGTCGGTTTCATCACTTAGTAGGCAACATGCAAAAATAATAGACTGCTCGTGGTGATTAATCCCAAAGAAGATTACAAACAGCATATTGTATTTATTTTTCTTGTATGTAGAGTCAAACGTAACTACATCACCAAAGCATTTGTAATCTAAACGATTATTACAGTCACACCGAAATAAATTCTTCAGCAAACCATCTCTATCAGTAGTGTGTTTCATGAAATAGCTTTAGTCACCTTTTGCTTTAACCAAGAGATAACTCATAGTAGCTATGGCATCCTCACCACTAGTATTCTCCATCATCCTCTTCCGAAAATGATTGTAGAGGTCTTTCATAGTAAAATTAAGCACACTAAAACCATTAGCATGATCTACCACATAGTTGATTATATTTGTTGTTTTCATACCATGATTGGACATGGTATTTACTTGTGCTTCATTGACTTCATCAATGGAGTGAAGGGATCTATGGAAACTCATTATGCAGCATGGTAGCAAATCATGATTGTGCTATTGTATAAATTTCTAAACACTCCACACATTCCCCGCACTATTAAGCTCAATTTTAAGAGTGGCGAGATAGACGTAACGCATAATTAGATGTAGACCTCATTTGTGATCAGGCCTCTGGCTGTCCTTATCATACCTGAATCCTGCATATGCATATACAAAAATGTGTTGTACAATATCCCCAATCCTTTTAGACTTCCAATATCGGTCATTCCTTATACCTGTCACAAAGTGACGGAGGAGAAAAATTGCACTGTCGTGACCTCAAGGTGATAAAAGCAAAAAATACAGAGAAATTGGAGTAGCCACCAATTAATTATAAGGATAATTAGGATCCTTTAAAAATCCAAAAACTGGCCCTTGAAACCAGAGGATAGGTTCGAGAGTCTAATTACGTGTAGGGAAGGTGTTAGGCACCCCACAGCGTCCATCCCTTTGAATGGTTACCCTAAATTTGTTTGCACTTAAATTTTTGTATTGTGTTTGGAATTACCCCTTTTTACTTTATTTTTTATTTTTATTTTAGAAAAAAAATAAAGAAGCAAAAGATTGGACCTGTCTTACTGTGTAAATGCCTACGTACCCTTAAGGGATCAAGGTCCACGTAGTTCGGATTAATTGAAATTTTCCTAAGGGTAGGATAGACAATACGAGAAATTTGTTTTCTACATAGAGTCTGGCAAAATGAGAGTTAATTCTCTACATAATGCCTTGAGAAAAAAAATAAAGACGGTATGGGAATATGAAATCCCACATATGGTCTGACAAAATGAGAGATAATCTCTCCACAGAATGTTCAAAGAAATGAAGACAGTATGGGAAATGAATTTCCACATAAAGCTTGACAAAATGAGAGAGTATTTCCCCACATAATGTTTTGAGATGAATTAAGAAAT
>JASKGM010031447.1:7417-25493 GCA_034509205.1 Ceratonia siliqua | reverse complement strand
AATAAAAATTACAATAGAATTATATTTTAAATATTTTGATTTAAAATTATAAATTTATTTCATATATTAAAATAATAAAAATAAAAAATAAAAAATATCATTTAATATTTGTAAAATAAATATGATAAGATGAAGTGGCACCACGTGCCCACCACCTTTAACTAAGCGTATGCAAGAAGTCAAGAAGCCATTAACCAATTATCCATTACCCCTTCAATTTTGAACTGTTTGTACCTACCACCTATGCCTCCTTCTTAGACTTGCGCATCAGAGGAAGTGACTGAAGGAAAGAAGCACCATCGCCTCCTCTTCATCCCTCCACCTCCTCCTCCTCAAATATTGGCCTTGGAAGTGATGACTGGAGGAAAGAAGCACCGTATAAGAGGAAATGTGTTTCTTTTCCTGCATGTTTATGGAGAGGGGAATCAACCTTTTTTCTTTACATTGATTTTTGTTTAATTTTTGGAATTTTTCTGCATATCAGTGGTCCTCTCCTCAGGTCTTCTTCTTCTTCTTAATGTTCTCATTAATTGTACATCGTTTCGTTTCAAACAAAACAAAATTAAAATTTTTCTTCGAAAATCACCGAAACTTTCATATTACGTTCGAAACGATTGATTTTTAAAAATGTATATCTGTGTCGTTTCGGTCAAGCACAAAATCAAAATTTTTCATGCGTTTCAACTGAAACGACATGACATTTTGAACCTTGATTTTGGGTGTTCACCACACGCTTTAGAATTTAGTCCAAACTCATCATTCTGTTTATCTTTCGCAATTTAATAAATAAGTAAAATTACAGTTTTTAAAATTTTACTTAAAAATTATTTGGTCCAATTTTTAATCCTAAATGAATTTAAACTTACCAACAGAATTAACTTTAAACTAATCAAATTTTTATCAAACAATTTTTTATTTTTTATTTAAATTTTAAAAATAAATCATTTACTCAAAAATACATTTTGCAATTTCAACAAATACCAAATATATATGTTACTAAAATGTAGTAATTTAATCCTTTATATGTAAGAAATACTAATTTATTGTATAGATTTAAAATATCATTTATAAAATTAATTTATAAACATATATGTTTTTGATATGCTTACTAATTCAAAATAATCTAAAATAGATAATATATTTTTCTCCAACTTTAAATAAAAAAGCAATCATCAATGAGACAAATCATATATCAATAATATTTCTTGTTATGTTAAACATGAAAAAAAATATAACTTTTATGAAAATAAAATAATTTCAATAGATTCTTTCACTATCGATATATAAAATTTGACTTATAGTAGGTCGTTAATTCCATCAATATTATTAAGACATATAATTATAATAAGTCAATTTTATAAAAAATATAAAACATTCAATCACTCGAATAATGCCACTAAAAAAATAATTTGGTTTTTCAACCCACAAAATTCTAACATTATAATTATAAATTAATTACTAAAATATGTAATTCCAACACCAAAAAAAATATTATATCAATAAAGCAAGATTTTAGGATATCGTACGAATATATCGCCTTCTTTACATGATTAATAATGTCTCTCCCGAATAATGCCACTAAAAAAATAATTTGGTTTTTGGCCAAACTAAAACGACAACTATCTGGCCAATTTTTGAAAAAAAAAAAAAACTATTTGGCCGTTACAAATGTCATAAGGTCAGCCGCCTGATCAAAGGGTTTTCCAGCATAAATTTTGGCATAACTTCTTTTTTATAAAATATCCAACAAAATATGTCATTCATGATTCATCTATAACTTTCCTCTAATTTCTTCTATTCTTCATTTATCGAGAAATTATGATCAGGTAGCGTTAAAGCATTATATTCTTGTTAATATTGCAGCAAATTGAGTAGTGAGGCGAAATCTTTTTAAAATTTAATTTTAAAAAAAATTTATTAAAAAATAATATATTATAAAAATAATTTTTATCAAATTCTTAATTATACTCAATGTTACTTATATAAAATATATAATTTTATGATATAGTAATACAAACAAAATATAATATTTTTTATATATTATGCTAATTAATTATCAAATTTAATATATTAAAAAGAATTCTTATTTATCATTGTAGGTAAGACGTAAGTTTTTAAATATTAATTTTAGGTTTAAGTTTAATTTTTTTTGTTAAATTTTTTTAATTAAATTAATAGGTTTAAATGTATTGTGTGTTATCTATTAAGTTTTGGGTGAGTTTCAAATTGATAAGGTCTTAATAAGAAATTTATACATGTTCAATTAAATTATGGGATCAAATAATTTATTTTTATAGAATCAAATATTATTATTATATATAAATAAATAAATAATAATAAAAAGTAAATTATGGAGGCATTTGTCACTACACCCTTAGCCGTGGGTTTGCACATATTTATTCAAGTTCTCGGTGTTATATTTTAAAATTTATATTTACACTTCTTTTAATTTTTTCATATTAAACATTATTTCAAAGTATATAAAATTTGCATTTACATCATTTCAAATTTTAAAAGACTTACAATAATTTTTTTTATTATTTGTAATATATTAAATTATATTTATTAAGAAATTTAAATAAAAAATACATTTAACGTAAATTTTATTAATAACTTTTCAATAAAAAAGATAATTCTTTACAAATTAAAATTAATAAGGGTATAAGTATAAATTTAAATTTTTTTGAAAGAAGTAAATATAATTTACTTAAAAACACCTTTAAAACACCATGAATTTAATTTATAAATGAGTAAATGATACCTTTTATAAATAACTAAGTTACAGGTATAATAGTCCAACAGTTATGACAAAGCCCATTAGAGGAATTAGAATTTCCCACCAATCTATAAATACTTACCTCAATATGATAAAAGCAATTTTTGAACATTCTTATTTATAATTCGGACAAAAATTAACTTAGGTATCAAAGTATAAGTCCCATGCTTGAACCCCATTATTTGCTAACAGTAATTCAGCCGAGCTAACCAGACTCCAAATTGACAGGCACATCATTCTGAATACAGGCATCAACACCTTTAAAAAATTGTTTCTTTTTAAACAACTTGTCTAACTCCTCCAGATTTTTTTTGTTCAATAAACAAGTCAAAACAAAGCAGCAACACAAGGAGACGGCAAAGGGAAGTGGGAAAAGAAAAGCCAGGAAACACCAACTATCATAACTCACGAGGACAATTCTGATGAGGAAGCAGAGTGAGAGGACGGAAGCCACATCACTCACGGCGGAGGGCATATCCTTTAGCCCACGCGATGCAGCCTATAGACATGAGAACAAGTACAACAATAGTGTCTAGTGGGTGAGCTCATTTTTTATACTGTTGAGAATTTGAGATTCCCTCCACGGAGTACCATAATTGTAATATTACTAAACAGTACCACAATTCCAATAGTGGGCGTTGCTTCCAAAGCCCATGCTGCTGTTGGTGGATGCGGAGGGAAAGGACTCACCACTCACCTCCCACCTCCCACCACCTCCCACCTCCCACCTCCCACCTCCCACCTCATCACTTACTTTAGTGGGTTCATTGGATCATTAACTGAAACCGAGTGCATACAGCTAAGCAGAAGCCGTGTCTCACTAAACCAGCATCTTCTTTTAATACCCTCACCTAATTCCAATCCCTTCATTCTTCAACCTCAACCCACATTGGTCGGACCCACACCTTCCCACCACAACCAACCCCACCTCTTTTTTCTTTTCTTTTTATCAAACCCCAAACAGAATTAACAACTTCTTAGCTCATCCTGCATCAATTTCCGTGACCTTCTTCTTTCATTGGTTAACATAAACATTATACCAAATTATATTAATATCTACCCTCTCCCTCTCTCATTTTAATTTTCACTACTTTATGGATTCATATTTTTGTCTCCTCATTAACTGTAATTACTATTTTAATTATTAATTATTCAAAATCATTATTCTGATTTGTCCCGTTTCGCCGTCCCTTCCTCTCTCTCTCTCTCTCTCTCTCTCTCTCATATCCTTTCTGACTCTGTTCATTCTTCTCGGTTAAGATTCTTTCGCTTCCCATTCTTATCTCCTCCGCTTCCCTCTCTTGCTTCTCAATCAGGTACTATTTCTCGCCCTTTTCTTCCAATTCTGTTTCCTCTGCTCTCTTTTTTCTTCCCTTTAAATTCTTCGCCTATTTTCGACTTTTCTTTGTTTAATTGCCGGCAAAACGTACGAAGATCAAGAAAATTCACATAGTTTGCAATCACTATTTTTCTTTTGATGTAATATTTGGTTTTAACCTCCAAACGACTATCCAAAGATTTACCGTTCTTTTTTTTTTATTTTAACGAATCCAAAGACTATTGATTTCCATTCTCACGTTTCCTTGTTTCTCATAAATTTCGGCAGGTTAAGGCTTCTTTAATCAAGACTTACAGAATCCGTCCCAAAATTCAATTTTTTTTTTCTGTGTTTAGAAAAAGAAAGTCAGTAAGCACAGATCCAGACGCAAAGAACGATATGGCGGAAGAGCACCGATGCCAAGCTCCCGAAGGCCACCGACCCTGCGCTAACAACTGCGGATTCTTCGGCAGCCCAGCGACCATGGATCTCTGTTCCAAATGCTTCAGGGATTTCCGTTTAAAGGAACAACAAGAAGCCTCTATCCAACCCGCCATCGAAACCGCTCTCTCCTCCACCGCTTCTGCGCCGTTGTCAACGTCCTCTCCCTCGCTGGCGATTGACTCCCTCCCTCCTCCACCGGAGGTTGCAGTAGAAGTGTGGAGCTCGGCAGTCGTAGCCTCTGGACCTGACGTAGCGGTCACTCAACCGAACCGATGCACGACGTGCCGAAAACGCGTCGGGTTGACGGGGTTCAAGTGCAAGTGCGGTATCACGTTTTGCGGGGTCCACAGGTATCCTGAGAAACACGGGTGTGGCTTTGATTTCAAGAAGGTGGGACGAGAGGAAATAGCTCGAGCAAATCCTTTGATCAAAGCTGAGAAGCTGGATAGGATTTGATCCACACCGTTCGATGGGAGTGGGGACAAAAGTGATTAAGAGTAAGAGATTTGGACAAATTGATCAGGACCGTCAATGGTGGACACAAGATATGCATGATGATAAGCTCGATGAAGATATATAATTTATTAAGAAATTTGGGTGTGTCGAGTGGGAGGAATTAGAAAGGTTGAATGAATGAGTCGTAGGAGATATGTGGCTTTGCTTTGTAAAAACTTGTCTTTCCTTGTTTTGAATGGAATTGCAATGTTAGGTCCCCCCCGATTCGAATGGGGGTTGGTTGAAATGTGGATCAATCTCACTCTCAGCCAATTCGGTGGGGAGGGAGGAGAGTTTCTGTTTTTAATTATGAATGTCAATGTGAAGTTATCGTGGGCTTGTCATTAGAGTTTAGAACTCAATTGCAATTAGTTTGTGTTTTTATTTGTGTTATTCCAACAAATAAGTCAAAATTGAGGGGGCATATATGATTTCAAAAAGAAACAACGAGAAAGAAGATGATATATACGTTTGTTAGCTCAATTGAAAGAGCTTCAATTAGCAAGTTGTTTTTAGCCAAATCAAGACAAAATATATCTAGAATAATATGCTTTTGGCACAGCCATCTAATTAAAATAATACTGTTTTATCATTTCAATTAGAATGTAAGCTTTCTAATTTCAAAGTTGAAATTCTTTTTTAGAAATCATAAACAAAAGCTTCAATACTCCTATGCGCATAACATAATATATATTGGTTTGGTACTCATCCTTTTGCTGCCATATATGTGTTCAAGCTAGCGACATAATTTACATGAAAATAAGACAACTAGGGGATGCTATGTTGGATGTGTGTGATCCTATGGCATAGTCATAAAAAGGTTAATTAACAGGGAGTGCCTGTTTCATAGATATGTTGCATATATCCCCGTGGATATGTCTGAAACAAGAAACATTGGAAAAGGATATAAGGAAATTCGAAAGGCACCGGAAAAATGAAGAAAACTACGTTGGCAAAGCTCTATTTCCTAAGCTACTTGATTGTTTAATAAGTACTGCAAGCTGCTAAAAACTAATTAATCAGTCTTGTTTTCTGTTGGCGGGAATATTAGTTGTTCCAAACTCATGCTTTTCAGAGTTCTTCATGAACATCCAATGATGACGAGGGAGGTTGGTCTAGTGTGTGCGTCTGCCAGCAAGCTTGGGAGCTGCTTAAACTATGTATCCAAACATAGTCAGCTTCAAATGCATCAGAGTCGTTGTTTCGCTGCCATGACCAATGTGCGTGTGTCCCGTTTAGTATTCTCAATCTTCCATGCCCAAAGCTTGGTTCCCGATACAACGACAGAGGACTTTGAGGGCTCTCAAACCTATTCTCAACATGCACAAACATATATACGATCTCAGGTCCTAAAGTAAAAAAATATTAAACCAAAAGTTGATCAAAGTATATATATATATAGCTCACGTTAATGCAATCCCCTCCCGGTTTCCTCCATCTCCAATTGTCACGTACATGGGACCGCATGAATCAGCCTTGTTGTTATAAATTCGAGTCTGCAATCAATGGCCAAAATGCTCAAATATATATATATGGAATAATATGGAAGTGAATTAAATAAAGAAGAAGAAATATATAAGAAAAGTGAGATATATACAAAGCGTTCGTATGCATGAACATGGCCAGCAAAAACCAAGTCAACTCGAGCATTATAAAGCAGCTCTTCCATGGCTACTCTCATGCTTTCGCCTTCCCCTTGGTGTGCTGTATTGGTGTTATACCAAGGTGCGTGTAGCAGAGCAATTACCCAAGGGGTCCTTCTCCTATCAATGTTTGCCAAATCAGTTTGAAGCCACTTGTATTGGTCGGAGTCAGCATCAAAATCCGCGTAAGAACCCAACATCAGAATGTGGGCACCCGCAACCTCAAATGAGTAGTAGAGATTGGAGGTGGAGGCACTTTCCTTGTAAGGCATTGGCCACCGAGCGTTGAAGGCCTTGAAGCTCTCTGGGTAGGTAGTTGGAAAAGACTCGATCTCGTGGTTGCCTTGGGTTACCATCCAAGGCCTTCGGCTAGCATATGGCTCCACCAAACGCCCGAACGAGTCCCAGAGTGGTTGGTGGGTATCCGCGTACGATAGATCTCCTGGTAACAAAAATACGTCGTACTCTTTGCTATCAACGTGTTTTAAGGTTGATGCGGTCCATTCAGTTTGTCCCAAGTCCCCTGCTCACCATATGAACTTAATACAATTATTTATTAACATTGCTAACAGAATTTTCATACGTATAATTAATTATGTGAATGTTTTTTTCTTGGTATAACAACACAAATACGTGGGCCTTACTATATTAACATTGGGTTCTATTTACAAAAATCCACGAGTGATTCATTAGGCATGCAAAGGCAATCTAAAATGAGTCAAATAATCTGATCTTCTTGGGCCTTGCAACTAGTACGACCGAACATAACTCACTTCATCTACGGCTGATTTTCTGGGTCATATATAATGGGTTTATGTCTTATTAGCCCCAGGACCCAAGCTTTTGTGTAGAATGAACTAGGCCCGATCTTCTGATCAACCCAAAATTGAAAACGAAGTAGGAGAAGAGAATCTTACTAGACTTGGGTTAATTAGTTGTTTTATATCTAAAAGTAGTGATAACTATTATAATTAAGTTATTAATTAGATGACGAATAATTTGAGTAGTTTGGGTGCAAAATGAGATATAGAAATAACTACTTCGAGACTATTGCATGTGTATGGCATATGTAGTGTAATTGACTTCTAGATAGATTCCATTTAGATTAATTGAATCTTGTATGATAAAAAAATTAATTAATCAAGCGTAATATGGTCTCTCTTGTCCTACATGCCTAGGTGCTATGTTGCTGTAAATTACCCCATCCCAGTTGTCGAGTTTGGAATCATGCCCAATGATTGCCGAGGCATATATATGATTTAGGAGTTGAAAAATATTACACTTAATTATATTTTTAATTTTGATTTCATAATTTTATTATAAATAATATAATTTTATAATTTAATTAAAGTTATAGATTTAATTTTTTAATAATCATTATTAACGTGTATATTTTTGTATTCATGTGATTTATAATTTTATATTCATATTAATAATTATTATTAAAACATAAATGAAAAATAAATTAATAAATTAAAATTATAACTTTAATAAAATTAAATATATCCCACCACTTTAATGGACAAAATTCAACAAAATATTATCTGGACGTACGTTTGCCTAATGCCTAACGAGTGGTGGAAACTATCTGCCCAGACCCCTTATCCTGTGCCACGTTTGCGTTGCGTTGCGTTGCCTTCAAGCATTAATCAACCCGCAAGATGCAAAGCAAACGATGAATTAAAGAAAAAAGCAAAAGGTAATAGGAAAGAAATGAACACTTACCGACCACCACAAATTCAAGGGGGAACTCGGCTGGAGGCGTTTTGAAAGAAAATTCAGGGCCAGACCCTCCGCATCGGTAGAAGTAAGTGGTGCTTGGCTGTAGAGGCCCGATTTTGACGTCGTGAATCTTGCCCGAATTGTAAAAGAAATATTGGTAAGATGTATGCTCTCCCCTTGCCTTTCCACTATAATCCCCCGACACTGTTCCGAATTCCACCACTGATGGTGCGTGCTTGTCTTCAGTAATCCACGAGATTCTCATATGGTCTTTTCCCACCAGTGAAATGTGCACCTACATGAATTATGAATTGGAGTTGTGAATGACTGAATGTGGTAATTAAGAGATATATATATATATATGGAGGAAGGTAATTATTAATTACCTGTTGAGGGTCAGAGTGGGAGCGGCGGTGGGGAGTCAAGATGACTCGGCGAGGAGGCTGACGAGAAAAATCGTTGGGCTCGTGTGATTCTAGAGGCAGAGGGAACAACAGGAAGCATAGAAGGAATGCCACAAAGGACTTGCATTTTCCCATTTTGTGTTGTTGGCTTGTTAATTGCTTCAGCTTCTTGTTGTGAATGAATGGTAGCTTGGGATTTCTGAATATGGAGCTGCAGGATTTATATCGAGGAGCTGCAGACATGAAGGAAGAAACAGAATACATTTGGAATAATAATTTTAAATTGAATTTGAGGGTGTTTGCAATGGCGTCAAGTAAGTCTCCCTTTGAAAAAATGTTGGATAATCTTACGGCAACAACCACGCACGGGAGCCTCTACTTTCCTTCCATTGTCTCGCCTTTGTGAATGGTGGCTTTTCTTGGACATGCCAACACCGTTGCTGTTCTTTTCTTAATCTGTCAAACATCATCAGGAATAAAAAATATCTACCTCTATTATCCATATATGTGAAAATTAGGGTGATATTCTTCGTGGAACAAATTTTGCGAATCTATTATATAAATCTTAATCGCTTCCAAGTTACGTATACGGACCTCTTTGCCCGACTCAATATACAATAGACTCATCAGCTAGTTTTATATTAGGAAGTTTATTATGATGGAAAATGAAGAAAATAAACCTAGGATTAGGAAACCTGGCAGGCAAGCTAGTTACTTAAATAGCGGTGATTAATTTTTCCTATTATTAGAAAGTGGAAATCCTCACGTTCAATTACCTTAATTTATCTATTCATTTGTTTTCTTGAGTGGCATGTATATAGTAGAGATGTTAAGTTAATTAGGTAGCTTATTTCCGTTATTTGCTTGGAATTTCGAAGCTAGCTTATTCTTGTGTACACGTAATTATCGGAATATCTTTTGGAATATGCTTCTACAAAAACAAAAGGCTATTCAGATTTGAAAGACTTAATTTGTGTCACCGTCAACTTTAATAAAGTACATAATCCTCTACGTTTAGTCTATTTGTAGCAGTGGGACTGGGAACTCATCGGTGCCATAAACTGTATGAGAATTAGTCTAAGAAATTCACACTTAGTGAGAATTAGATTATAACTATAACTAAGTTCAATATTTAAGTGTGTCCATATGTGATTGGCTATTCCAGTTTCATTAAATCATAAGCTAATCTATACACTTTTTATTAAAATATGTGGAAATAGATAATTATAAAACTTTTGGGCTTCAGCAAACGCTGCAGATGCAGCCTCTAAAGCCCAATCTTTAAGCCAACCGCTTTTCATGTTCGTTTACAATGACGCCAATAAGCAGCGAGTGTTCCAGTGGCTGAGAAAACTGAAAAATGCAAGTTGCCCGACCCGGCATTCGAACTCTCGGGTCATCTTCATCCTCATTTTTTCTTCTTATCAAAGCTTCAATGTCTGCTCAAGTAGGACCCGTGCTAGGCTCCATTGGAGGAGCTAGGTTTTTTTCCCAGTTAGCTCCAGCTGAGTCTTCCCCACTCCTACAAAGGGAGGAAGTCAACTCTCGTGTTATAGATCTCCTTAATTCTATCCCTTTCATAGATCCTGCGAAGGTATCGTCTCATTTTCCTCCTCTGAAAATGCATACTATTTTATTTCAGAGTTTAATGCATATATAAACATCTTATATACCTTTAATTTTACAAAATATATATAGTTTGTACTGTTATTGTGTTACTCTAGTTAAAATGTCACTTGGCATTCCTTCAGATATAAATATAATCTAGAATTCAACTTGTTCCCATCAGGGAAGTGAAGATGTGAAGTGTCTATCATAAGCTTCCTAAGTTCAATATTGTTGTGGAAGTTGGTTGATCATTGTGATGGTTCAGTACAATCATGCATATCATGATCTTTAAAGGGGTCTGACCAAAGTTAAAAAAAGGAAGATTAAATCATTGAAGTAGCAATATGTTATACAAGTGATATTTATTGTTACAGATCGACCTTAATAACTCTAATGAAATAGTGGTTGGTTTATGCTTGATGGGCCTTGTAAGAGCAAATAATTACGAGCAGTGAAGAGCTGAGAGACAAACACAAGAATGAATGGGATAGGATTCACCTGTATTCACATTTTACTTATTTGACAGTCATTCGTTACTAGGCCTTCTCTCTCTCTTCCTTTCTTTTACCTCCTGTGTGTGCATGCTGCCTCAGGCTCATAGGCCTTTCAACTTAATTGAAGATTAGTGCATACAGGATCTGTTTTACCACTTGTGATCATGTTAAATAACACAATTTCAGATGGCTGATTGCATCTGATATACTACTGATTACCACGCATGGTTGGATGATTTGGTGCTTATTGTCTTGAGCACATTAAGTTACTAATTTACTTTGAGGAAGCATATCTATTGAGTTTTCAAGTGTTACAATTATGGAGCACTATGTACAAATCTCAGAGGCTGAATTGTCACTGTTGATGCATATAACAGGGTTTCCTTCAGACAAGTAGGCTAGCAGAATGTATATGTTTCATATCAGAAGTCAGAACTCAATTTTGTATACTCCGCTTGCTCTGTGGAATTTATACAGTCTACTATTTAGGCAAAATGTATTATTGAGTGATAACAACCACCTCAATTTTTTTTTTCATTAAATCAAATGAATCTAATATGTGAGCCTCTTAATTGGTGAGGGATCAGCCTGGCTGTTTCTTTTCCCACTACAAGAGAAAGAATAAGTTCTAAAAATATGGTTCCTCAGCCATGTTGGTCTAAAATTTCTTCCATTGCCTGGAAAAGGGGGAAGCCAGGGTGCTTGGGTAATGAGACACAATGGGTGATATACATAGCTGTTTCTTGAAACTCTTATGCCTAATGCCCAATGAGTTAGTATTTGACTTGGAATAAAGATAAAATTCTAGATATAGTGTTAAATTTTCTGATTTTTTTTACTCTCAGTTTTAGACAAGTTTTAATATGGTGAGTTGTATATTTGGTCCCTTAATTTTTAAATGGCTGCTCCCGAAGATTAAAGTTTGTTAGAATCTTTATTCTTTCCCTTCCCTTGCTAGCAGTTAATAATTAGTATGGAAATTTTCTTGAAAAAGCGTAACTTTGCAAGAGTTACTAGTAGAGCTGGTACAGGGACACAGGAGTGATTGTATACAGAGGAGAAATTTGTAAACTATACCAACGATTATGAACGAAGGGAATGATTTGAAGTTCATTCAAAGAGTTCAAAAAAGAATTAACCATTTTTCTCGTTCCTCCTCCCACCCTCCAGAACATTTTTCTTCATTTTTTTTTTGCTTTATAATTGAGATGCCTAACAGCCTAAGCTCCTAGCCTCTGTAATCTTCACATTATAGATTCATTTAATCTTATTTAAGGCATTATTTCTTCTCTCACGTGCAAAAGATGTTATGAAATTCTGAAAGTTATCTTACAGATCAGTGCAACAGCAAGTTTTAAAGGGGACAAGCAACTGGATATTTTGGATAACGTGCAAGTTTGAAAGCTGTGGAAGAAGAATTTGCGGTTGACATCCCTGATAATGAAGCCTACAAAATTTCAACCGAAGCCCATCTCATCGACTACATTGCAGGCCATCCAGTAACCAAGTGAGATAAGTCATGTTTCCAGTTGGAATTTCATGGATAAGCATAATGCCCTGCCGCCTATCGATATTTCATTCGCTGATAGGTTGTAATAATTTTCCTGTGGTAATGAAAGGCATCTTTGCCCCTTTCATGCATCCTAAAACACGAGCAAATTCCGTTTAGTTACATAACGATGTTTCTTAAAGAAGTCATATACGTTGACGTTTTTGTTTGTGATAACACTTTTAGCCGTGATGTGAAGTTAAATTTTCTGAGTTGACAAGTTAGATTACTCTACCAAATGAAATTGGATAAAGTTGAAACTATTGGCATGGCCCTCCGTGGATGATGGATAAAAGCTATATAATGGCTCAATAGACTTTCTAAAGGTGGATGATTTTCCCCTCCTTAGCCGATAGCTTTAGAAAAAACCTATCATGGGAGTAGGAGCTTTCGAACATTTCAATGTATTTATAGGGAAGCATTGATAACTGATGCGGATCTCTTCCAGTTATTCTCCAAAACCTTCAAGCCTGAATATGAAGATTATTTGTCTCGCCATGTCCAAAACCAATGGAGAACCCCCTTCTTTAGTGTTGATAAATGACAAATCTGGCTAGAATATGCAGTAATGTTATAGTAGAATGGAAGTGGAAAAGATTTCAAATAAGAATGTAGCTTTATAAAGATTTGAAAGTAGATAACAATTTTCTCTTTCACAAGTTCATTGGATAATCATTTCTGCAAGTGGAAATATATAGGTATCTCTTTATTATGCTTGTCTCTTTAGCATCAAGAGCATAGTGGAAAATAATTGTTCGCTGAAACAAAATCTTCATTGCCGGAAATTAAATTATGGAAAGAGTTTCGGTTAAACGAAATGTAATTAGCTTGCAAAATTATATTTATTAAGTCATTTGAGATACACCTGAGTTAATTGCCAAAGAAAGTAACTGGTAGGGGCGGGGACTTTAAATGGTAGGGGTATACTGGATGTCTTAAATTCGAATGAAGCAGATATTTTTTAATGATTGTGATGGTATTATAATATAAAAAATATTAATCCCAACAGTACACTTAGTGCGCATCATATCTGAAAAAGCTATTTTTTTAGAGAGGAAGATGACAAAAATGGATTTTACAAGAGAAATGAAAAAGGGATATGGAGAAAATCATGTAACTCTCCCCGCCCCCGTTTCTTTTAATGTATATTATAGCACAATTACAGAGTAGGGTTGGATATAAGCTATCAAGATACTGTATGCTATGATCCACTCATGCTTCCAGCAAAGATAAATTTGGTTAGGGGTGTAGGCCACCTGCATAGCTATTAGTATTAGCTAATTAGCTACGAGAGTGTGAAGTGTGAACACAAGTGGGTTGAAGAGGAAGAGGAAGAGGAAGATAAGTGTTTCCTCCTTCCTAGTGGTCCCCATTGAGTAATGAAGCCTAAAAGAATTGATGAAACCCTAAGCTCACGTGTAGAGTTGAATGCAGTTAGGGACCGTAATAATGTAAAAAAGAACATCATTAGCAATGCAGGAATGGGTATTATGCGAAATCATTAAAAATGACCTCAGAAAAGAAGTAATGGGAGACTTAAAGAAAGGCTTTCAATATTGATGAAGTCATGGCCTTAGTGTGGTTAAAAACCTCCATGCCTTTCCTTTTGTTTCTTCCACAACTCATTACCTGTGGCTGTGGCTGTGGGTCACCTATACAGATCTTTCTCTTGCCAATGTAATCACACGCCCGCCCATTATGAACTGATATAACTATAGGATGAAATTTCAAAACCTTCACGTGTGTTGGTCCTTCATGCTCACTTTCTTTTCTTCACTCCGGCTGATGCAATCATCTCCTTCTCTCTCTCACTCTATATTTTCCTATGGTGAAAAAATAAAAATAAAGATGACTCATTACCTCTCTGCATAATTGTAATTATAGGCAAGGTATATGATGGTGGGTATTCATGAGTGCCAGTTATATCTGTGCCCATGCAAAAACTCTTGACCTCTTAAATCATGAAACCCCATATTTTCATTAAAATATTCATTTAAGAAGGGGGTTGAATGGATTACTTATGGAAGAGAACCATTATTATAGATTGCCATCATTGTTTGTTTCTGACGAGATTTATAACCCCCTTTTGTTAGATTCAATTCATTCACGCATTTACGCCATTTACTGCGAATCTTATGTGCTTATGGCTTTGGAAGATACCCTTTTGCCTCCTTACACTTCCTTTGACTGTCCCATTATTATTTGAATGCCATATTGGTTGTTGACCAACCACATGTTATGTTGGGGCAGTGAACAAGTTTGAACTTGTAATAGAACAATCTCGTTAAGCTACAACTTTGTTGAGTTTGCCTCAGCTCCAGCTAAACAACCAGTTACTTGGATTTCCCAGAAAGGTAATGACAAATTGCAGAGACTCAAGATTTTGACCAAAGGTTTAGTTCCGTTCATTTGGCTCCCTATGTTTTTTATGTCCTTTTGGTGATAAGGGAGACATGATGAGAAATCTGAGAACTCTCCCAGATAGTCAATATCTGAAATAATTTTAGGTGGACAATAGCAGTCCTAAATTGGGGGAAATGGGAACTTCAATGATTCTGCTCAACTGATTTCACACTCGGCTTCTTATAGGGAAATTACTTATCAGAAAACCCTTTTGCAGTCTTTAAAGTATAAAAAATAATATTTTTTCATTCATATAGCATGAGACTCTAGTTTTTTCCTTAAAATATTTTATTTGATATTCTTAATCTGATTTGATTTGTCTTATATTATACTAATTTTCATTTTGAAGATAAAAACTAAAATCTCAAAAATATCCTTCTCTTAGTGGTAAGGATAATATGGTAATTTGAGAAAGCAATCCCCATTCCCCATCTTAGAGAATATAGATATCAGGATTGGAAGCGAAGAGGGGAAAAGGGAGCAAAAGGAAGGAAGTCCACGAGGGGGGGACATAAACTGCTTGGCAATTCTCACTCAAGACCCATAAAAAATACCATGTGGTCAACCATGATGTTTCACGTTAACCCACTCATAAGCCATGAGGAAATTGGGGGCTTGCTGGCCCCAACCCCTCTTCTTCCCAATTATTTCAACCTCTCTTCTCCTGAATTTCGCAACCAAAAACAATGCTTTTACTTATGACACTACCTTGCCTCATAATAATTATCATTATAATAACGTAAAACAAAATACCATCAATGATTCTAAACCCTCATTTTCATTGCCTCTATGGTAAGATGGTCATTTGGATTACCACTAATAGGAAAACCCAGCACCACTAGCTTCTCATAACTCACAAGGAAAGGAACTTGTACTAAAGCAAAACTTGCTTTACTATCATCACAATACATTTCTCTCTCTACCCTTATCTTTTTTTTGAAACCCTTTTAATGATTTCACATTTGGTTTGTTAAAAAAGCAGCCTCCTAAAACCACTAACAGTCACCTTGAATTGTTTATCTTTGGTTCCAAAGAAAAACACCAATTCTTGAAAAGCCCAAGTAAGAGACTTTTTTAGTTGCACACCTATCCCTACATGAACAAAATTTCATATCACTCAAATGTAAAAGATAGGTATAATTATGGGAAACAATATTAAATACGAGGGATGCCAATGCGAAATTTTAGTACTATTTATAGTCTAGTATTATTATTATTATTATATAATTTAATTTTAAATTATCATTAAATTAATTATTAAAATTTAAATAAATTTATTTATCTATTAAAATATTTATGATAATAATATTTAATTTTTTAATATTAATGTACTATTACAAATGTCCTACCAAGTTCAGTGTCCCAATGAACAGAAACCGCCATTTTAAAAACATTACGGCAATGGGAATGATTACAGCCAACACTACAGTTCCCAACACATGAAAATTACAAAATCAAAGTTAAAAATAAAGAGAGCTAAAAATAGAAGAAGCAGGAGCAGCATAAATAAAACAAAAGAGTACTCCAATTGATGGTAGGGGGAGGAGGTAAGGAAGTGTGCTGATGGTGGTTTCGGACCCAATCCAAACCATCATTGCGAATCTTGGGACGGCCTAGCCCACCATCATTTTACAAACCCTAGCTGAAGCCCCATTATTGTCCCTCCCCGTGTCCATTATGCCCACTTTTATTCCCACTATGCCCTTTGCTCCTGCAAACAAGGAACAGGAAGAACCGAAGAACAAGCAGAGATAACCAACGCCCAAAAAAAAGAAAACCATCATCATTCACATGACGCCATAACCATAATCGTAATCATAGAACCGAAACATGAAATCTTTTAGGCTCCTAGCCGGCCGCCTTCCATGCTTACACATGCATGATTGTTGTGTCACAGAGACGAGGGGAACGTCCCCCCTCCCCTCCCTTGTGTCCCTCTCCTTTTCATCCTCTTCGGTTTTCCTCTATAAATTAACACCTCATTGTTCCCTTTGTCCCTCACTTCCATTCACAAACACTCCCTTTTTCCACTGCTACTCCTGGTTCCAGAATCCAGATTACTTCGTCAACCAGGTTCTCAGCCAACTTCCTTGAAAAGGTGTTCTTTTTTAAAAAGTTCAAGAGAGAAAGACAGAGGCCCCCACCTCTCTTTCTCTATCTCTCTTACATGTTTTATTAAACCTTCTTACTTTCGCAAAGAAAGATAGACATGGTTTTGTACATTGACACCCATTTGAGGCTATCTTGCAAGTAGAATTTGGTTTACTTGTTTTCAGCTATCTGAGGTCGAATCATCTTTACTCTGTCTCTGCTGGGCTTCTTCTAACTTCTTGTGTGGAAATCGCAAATAGGGGTTCACATAATTGGGTTTCTTAGTTTATTCCGCCTTATTTTGTGGAAGAAACTTTTGCATTTGGAATCTTTTCTCACTGGATTCTATAACATTTCGTTGTACCATTATTGCTTCTTTTTTATTTAGTTAAAAATTGTCAATTGTTTCTTTGTCTTTCTCTAGCTCTACGGTAACCTATTCTTTATTATGCAGGGGTTTTAAATTTTTTTTCCTTTTTTTAATAACCATTGACACAGCATTCTGGTATTAAAAAAATTGAATGCCTCTGATGAGCGTGGGAAGAGCAAGAGCTCTGTTTATACATAGACATAGAAACACACAGAAGATCTTAGTTTGAAGCTTGTCTCTTTTATATATGACCTTTATCCTTTTCTTCCTTCTTGGGACAGCCGAAAGAAACTATTTTTTTCTCCTTCCAAGTGAGTGCAGGTTTGGACAACTGTTATTTCACCTGTGTCACATTCTCTAGTTTCTCAGACAACCCATATGACTCTATTTATTTGATAGGGTGGTCCAAAAGACTCACTTGTTCTGGCCTCCACCCCTTATGCTTTTCCTGTTGTCATTGGCTTCTTCGTTTGAGTGTCATAATTATATCTACCAAAGCAATTCATAAAGCAAAACATTCGCAAGGAATCTTTTTTTTTTTTTTCCTTTTGGATTTATCAGTTACTTAGGTGGTTTTGTTCCTTTCTTGTTATCTTAATATTTTTCAGTGCCGTTCGTTTCACTCGCGAGCTCTAATTTTCTTTTCTATCGTATTTGTGTTTTTCTGGATGAAGTTAACAAAGTTTTGTTCCTTTCTTGTTATCTTAATATTTTTCAGTGCCGTTCGTTTCACTCGCGAGCTCTAATTTTCTTTTCTAT
>JASKGM010031436.1:0-19916 GCA_034509205.1 Ceratonia siliqua | reverse complement strand
ATAAAATAAAAAACTTATCTATACTCCAGAGTATATAGAAATGCCCAAAAGAAAAGGCCTTTACTAACCTACTCCTGAGTATTTGATATTAAATAGGTTTTTAATTTTTTTATAATTTTTATTTTAAGAAATAAGTTAAAAAAAATTTAAAAAAAATTTAAAAAAAATTAAAAACCATTAAAAAGTATTAAAAAATTTACATAAAACATTAATAAAAAAATAATTCAAAAACATAATAAAAAACTAAAAAAAATCTTTTAATTTTGATTTTGATTTTTTTATTTTTTTTAAAATTCTTTTAACTTATTTCTTAAAATAAAAATTATAACAAAAATTAAAAAACTAAAATTTCTAATTTTAAAAATTAAATACAACATGAGTAGGGGAGGAACACAAAATATTATATGTGATACATCAATAGCAATCATTTTCCCTATCAGATAAAGGAAAAGAAAAGAACTTTTTTCCTTGATTGGCAGATTGATAAAGCACCTTTTTTGGGATAAAATAAGATTAAAGTATGAGCTGGACATTAATGGGCCTAGTTTATAACTGGTTGGATCACATGGGGTAGTGGATTGGATAGTCCATTATCAAGTTTTGCCATCGATCTCTCCGCTTTTGGGCGAAGCCCTTAAATTGGCCCATGGGGTATTATTCACTTGCTTGGGCTTGACAATACAAAAGTAAGACATAGTTTAATATCTGAAAAAAAACATATTAATTTGACTCTCAAATTTGAGATCCAGCTATAAATTCTGAAAATGAATGGACTCATAGAAAGGTTTTGTGAAATATATGAAAAGTAAAAAAAATTAGTAATAATTAATTAAGTGAATAATTTTATATTAGAAATTAATTTAATTTACCATTATTTTTTTGTTGGGTGATTAATGTTTTCCCAAACCCCATTGCTTCTCCAAAATTTTAAGAAAATAACTTAAATATTGATATATTTATCATATTATTCAAACCAAATATCTCACTATCTTTATACGCATACATATATAAATATAAATAAATATATATATATATTTTTTTAAAGAGAGATAATTATTTTGTTCTTATGAAAATTGGTAACACAACTACTTATTTAAACAATATTATATAAATAACATTCCACTACTCTCACAAAACTTATAAAATGATTATTTTAAGTTTTTAATCAATCATTATTACTTATTTTACCTCTTTTACATCATTCTACTAATTGGTTGAAAAAAGTTATGAGTTTTATGAGAATTATTTTTGTGAGGAGAATTTCTTTTACTCTAAATAATCTAACGTCATATATTTTATTTTTTTAATATTAAATATATAATTTTTATATATTCTTTCATATGAAACGTTTTTTATAAAAAATGAAATAAATTAATTATTTTAATAATAAATTAATAATACACAAGGAGATAGATGAAAGTACAAAACAAAAAGGGAGACTAACGAGATTGGTTGACCTAGGGACCGTCCTCCCTCAAAAAGAATTTTTAATATAAATATTTATTTAATTTTTTTTCTATAATTATGACCGTCCATTGGATTGCCTTTTTCAGATACCAAAATATCATTTTACACGAAGGAAAAAAAGAGAAAAAGCCAGATCAACGACCATTCCAACATAATCTATATCTCCCCAAAATTCGTTTTTGCTGGTAGTTGAACTCAAAGCTCTTCTCTTTTCCCCTTATTTTAACATCTTCCCTTCCATTTTTCTCCATCTTCCATCCCCTTCACCAATGGCCTCACCAAATCCCGACATCCTCCACGACTTCCCTCCCTTCTTCAAAGTCTACAAAGATGGCCGCATTGAGAGGGACAACGCTCACGGCCCTCCCCCTCATATCCCCCCCGGCCTAGATCCCACCACCGGAGTTCAAACCAAAGACGTCGTCGTTTCACCCCACACCGGCGTCTCCGCTCGAATCTTCTTACCCAAGCTAACTCCCACTCCCCACTCTCTAAAGTTCCCGCTTCTCGTTCACTACCACGGCGGAGGTTTCTGCATCGGATCCCCCTTCGACACAATCACTCACAACTACCTCACTTCTCTCGTCACTCTCACCAACGCCGTGGCCGTTTCCGTCGACTACCGGCTCGCCCCAGAACACCCTCTTCCTATCGCCTACGACGATTCATTCTCCGCGCTGCAGTGGATCGCCTCTCACTCAGCCGGGCAAGGACCTGAACCCTGGCTGAACCAGTACGCGGATCTGAACCGGGTATTCTTGACTGGGGAGAGTGCGGGAGCCAACATCGCCCAATACGTGGCAGTCCGAGCTGGCGCTTTGGGATTGGCTGATGCGAAGATAATTGGGTTGATTTTAGTGCACCCGTTCTTCGGGTCTAATGAGGAAGATAAGATGTACAAGTTTATGTGCCCGACGAGTTCGGGGCTTGATGATGACCCGAAACTGAACCCGGGAGTAGATCCGGATTTGGGAAGGATAGGGTGTGGTAAAGTGCTGGTGTGTGTAGCGGAGAAGGATGGGCTGAGGGAGAGAGGAATTAGGTACTACGAGGCGTTGGGGAAGAGTGGGTGGGGAGGGCGCGTGGAGCTGATGGAATCAAAAGGAGAAGACCATTGCTTTCACTTGTTCAACCCCAACAGCGAACACGCGGCCCCGCTTCTCAAACGCATGGCTGATTTTGTAATTAAAGACTAGATTTTGGGCATCTGTATGTTGTGGTTTGAAGGTCCCCACGTGGCTGTTGCTGAATGCTTAGACTTCAAATAAAATTGGAAAGTTTAATTAATAATTGACATGCATATGTTGGGCTAGGAGTCCTAAACTCAATATAAAAAATCTCTTTTACACATGATATTATATCTAAAATTAGATTAAAATAAGTACAAATGAATTATCATATTTAAGTGAATTTTGTGTTTTTTATGTCAATTTTAGTTATTATTATAATTTTTTTAGTTATAACACATTACACTTTAAAATATTATAGTTTAGTCAAATTTTATCTTATTATTTAATAAAGTATTAAATTTAATAAATTTAATTAATATAAGTTAGTTATGTAATTAAAAAATTTTGATAAAAATAATAAATTTATTATACAAAATAACAAAAATATATTAAAAAATAAAAAAATATTTAATTGACTTTTATTTTTAACTTTAAAATAAAAGTTAATTAAAAATTATTTTTATTTATTCTTAAGATATTTGTATTATTTTATATAATAAAAAAAATTTATTAAGTTTTTTTAATTATATAATTAGTTCATGTTAACTAAAATCGTTAACTTTAACATTTAATTAAACGGTGGGAAGTAATTTGACTAAATTATGATAATTTCGGGTGCAATGTGTTACAATTAGATTGCAATAGTAATTAAATATTAAGGTGAAAAAATATAACGTACTAATTCATTAACAAGATTTTTTAGCTTTTCTTGAAATAAAATAAAAAATTAGAACATTCAAGCCTTTAAAAAATAGTTATGTTAATACCAGTGTTCAGAAAATCGGACCGGTCATTGAACCTGTGAAGGCAGAGGGTCACGGGTTACTGGTTCAACCGGAGTCAAACCGGTGTAAATTAAAAAATATATATTTTAATTATATATTATATATATTGTAGAATATATTATATATAGAATAATTAAAATAAATAAAAATTAAAATAATCAACTAATAAATACTAATATATTTGACATACATTAAATAATTTCATCACAATTAAAATAAATCTATAATTGTCCACTTTGGTGTTCTACAATCTGTATAGTTAAAAAAAAATTCATTTTTATATATATTTGAGCTAGGTTTTGAAGATTAAACATTGATATTGATTTTTTTTAATTTTTTTGTTGTTCCTGATATGTTTAATCATGGTTTTGACACCTCTTTTCTTTTTATTCTTCTTCTTTATCTTATTCGGATCTCTGCAACACAAATTATTAAGAAAAAATCTGAAAATCTGAAAACCGGTTAAACCGGTGACCCGCCCGGTTCACCGGGTTTTTACCGGTTCAACACCGAGTCACCGGTTTTTGACCAGTTTTTTGCTCCCCCGATTCAGGAGGGTCACCCGGACCGGTTCTATGGTCGGTTCCCGGTTCAACCAGTCAGACCGGCCGATCCGGTCCGGTTTTCAGAACAGTGGTTAATACTCCATTTGTTTCAAAATAATAATAATTTTAAAAGTTTTAGTTTGGGCGGTTTCTCTTTTACTCAGGAGGGAGCTCAGGAGGTTTTTGAGCCATCAGATGTAATATGGTGAATTCTGGCCATCAGATCAAATGTGGATTAAAAAATTGTTTAACTGACAACTGGTTGAACAGGTGTGGATGATATTTTTTAAAAATTTATTGACTAATCCTTGCAAAATGAATAAGTGCACGAATTGCCCAACTCCTCTATTGCTCTAGCACACAAAATGGTTCTCTCTACCGGCACCCATTCCCTCGTCGTCATAGCTCTTTGCTCCCACATTGCTCGCTGGTGGTTCTCTCACCGGTGCTGGAGGTTGCATTTCCCCGATGAAAATTTCTCTCTATTTCATTCCTTCACTTCTTTTCTTCGATTCGTGTTTGATTTTCATTTAGGTATTATAGCAATCTTTTGTTTCTTATTCTTTTTCTCATTCGTATTACATTTTTCATTGATTGTTTCATTGAATTCGGCGTTGATTTTCAAGGGGATTCCAACTTATTAGGGTTACATATATGCGAAATTTGATCTAAGATCCAGTCCCACCATTTCCAGTTAAAGTTCAATGTATAATTATTTGAGTACGTTGAAAATGAGCATGCCTGGTATTATTGGAGTGTTAATTGAAGAGACATTTTTATGCAGCCGAGTCTCATTATTGAGAAAATGGTAACTGAGCTCCTACTTCTTCCATTACATGAACTTATATTAATTTTTGTATAGAAGATAGTTAATAGAATAGTTGCACTGCAAAAGTATGTTAGCAACTTTAATTAAACGAATATAAGGAATAGCTGCTTATTCTTCACTGGAATTGACTTATATGGTTCTTTTGCATGAACAGAGATTCAGAGAATTTTCAGAGTTTGGTGAGTTTATCATTGATAATTATACAGACAAATGGTAAATAAGAATCTGTCAGAACCATTTGAAGTTTAGATCTTTGTTACCTACACATGTAAATGCATGTTCTTCTCCAGGTTGTATATATAAGTAGTTAATATGTATTGATGCAGTAGTAGCCATTTTATGACTTACAAAGATTGGTGACTGTCACCATTGATAGGGACTGTCAGAAAAACTTTTTGTCTTTTCTCACTTAATAAATCTTCTAAAATGATTACATTGAAGAATGTGAAAGATTCACACATCAAAAGAAGCAACCCTTTTTCAAAATTCAAATTATCTTTAAATTAAAATAATTAAACATCATCAAAATACAAAAATTAATATTTTAATATCCTTGGGCAATAGGGACAATAAAAGAGTAATAGTAATATACACCCCCGCACTAGCCCTTATACAAAAATATACTGATGTTAAAAAGAAACTAGCTGTAGGCCAAAAGAAGTGATAGTTCAGATTCAGAAACTGATGTAGAAATTGGGAGATATAGAAATTGTGGTGGGATGTCTAAATTGACCCTCATACTTTATTTTGTTTGGCTGCTCTCTTTTATGAACTAGTATTTTGACTGAGATGCCTTCGTCAAACAAGAATGAGAATGACAGTGAAGAGCATGTAAGAAACAATATGCACTGCAAGATAAAGAGTCTATTTGTGCTTTCTTTGGCATAGTTAGTAGCAATTTTTATAAGGTTATTGGTATCAAGATAAGTATCTGAACACGTTGGAAGATATTATGTTTGAATATCTTATTTTAAATCTAAATATGAATATTGTATACATATTTTGATATGTTTTCTAATGGCCATTGATATAGATTTCCAAAATCATGGTTTTAAATTCAAAGCATGGTATTATGCTTTTAAAGAATTAGGAGGTCGAGGTTTACATGGAAATGGGTACAACTCTTTAGTGTTTATATTGAAAAGAAATTATATTTGCAAAATAATCATTTGGTTTATTTTTTCTGCTGTATTTTTAGTTGCTATATCAATATGGCTTTATTTTATTTTGCTTTTATGAATTGATAAATTTAATGGGTATTGAGATATTGAACAAAGTAAATGGAAGGTAAGGTAAGCATTGGAGTTTCTAATTAAGCATTAAGTGCATGAAGGTATATGTTATAGATGAATGGCAAATGAGTATCTTACTCTGTGGAGCTCTTTGCTTTTGTTCAAAATGTCATAAGTTAAATTTGAAACAGTTTTCGTGATTATTTTGGTGATCCTCCTAAATCTTTGCAGTATAATTCTTCTTTTAATGAACAGTTGAAGAATAAAATACAGAATTCAATACTGTGAAATTATGAATTGTGGTGTCAGCCTTTTATGACATGTGTTTATTTATTTGGCAGTGACTTTTTGGACCTTTTATTGTCCCCAGATTCTAAAGTTTTGAACAACTAGTTCGAGGTTATCTTATAATCTCTATTTCTTTGCTTTTAGTGCTTCAAGTTCTTGGACTGTGTGTTTACAAAATTGAACTCAAATCTTTTTAGACCTTTAGGTGTCTTCTTGTTATATCAATCTCATTCTTATCTTGTATTAGAGAAGTTTGTTGAACTCTTAAGTATGAAGTTTCAATTATATATACTTTTCAGAAGAGTTGTACAATTGGACGTGCTAATCGAAAAAAAGTAGTAAAATTGGACATTATTTGCTTATCTCCACACTAAATTTAAGGATTACATATCATCTTTATTTTTTGCTATTGATTCATGCTATACTTCTCACAACAATTGGTCTGACCATATCTTATATCTTCAATTGAGTTCTCTGTTTTCTCTATAATGTCATTTCACTTATTGACCTCTAGATTCGACATTTCACTTCTCTTTATGGTGAAATGTCTAATTATGATTTCGGCATTATTTCTACAGTCAAATGTTCTGAAGGCAACCCTTGCAACATATGCAGTGATTGGAACTACTGTAAGAGTAGTTACTTTTAGTGTGAAAAATGCACAATAATATAGTTGAATTCTTTAATCTTTTTTTTAGGGGCACAAACATTAAAAATAATAGTGCAATTATGCCACTCAGTTTTCTCCTATAAAAACTACATAGTAAGTATTTCATATAATATTAAGCATTAGTGAACAGTATGAGCTAAATTCTGTAATGTAGGGAAGCGTCCACGCCCCAGGAAATGGCTATGTTTTGCTCCATCACGTTATGGGAGAAACTGATGGACAATGTGGAATTTGATCGTATGTATCTCTGTTGGTGGTGCATCACAACAATGGCCACTGTAATTTGACAAATATATTTTTTCTCTCCTATTCTAAAGTAACTTGAATGTCATGTTGCATTTCTGCATACTTCACCTACACTCACCATCCAATGGTTTGTAGGGTGTGTACTGAACAAACAGGTTGATCACATGCTTACCTATAAAGGAACAACATAATTTATTAGTATGTGTAAACACCTATTTTTGTCCATTTTTTTATTTTATTTTTATTTAAATTATATCATTTATTATCTATTAATTGTATGCAAAAACTAAAAAAAAAAAGGTACCCATTAACCCGAATCTACAACCCAGCCCAACATCACCTGGCCCAATTAATCACCCACTCAGCCCTTGCAACCCACTTCAGCAACCAGGCCCAACATCACTCCAAACCGTATACCCTCTGACCCGAAGCACACCTCTGCACTTTCACCCCGTTGTCCCTTTCACTCTGAACCCTCACGCCACTCTTATCTCTGCCATACGCAATCCTCTGGCTATCACCCTTCACCCACGCCTCAACTCTCTCCTCTGCACCACATCTTCACCTGAACGCCATTCCCCTCACACCACCACGAGAAGCACGGTAGCAGGAGGTGGCTATTAAATAGGAGCAAACTGCGAAAAGAAAAAAAAACCAACGAGGAATCAACAAGGGAGAGTCTGAAAAAAGTCGAGAAACGATTTTCCAACGAGTTTTCTTTGAGAAGAGAATCAAGAGCTTCCCAGTTTTGAAGGAGTGGGGTTCACCCGTTGGAGGAGACCCAAATCAGAAACAAGGGGACGAAATCGAGAAAAAGCAGAAATTGGAGATCAAGGGAAGCTAACTGCGAAAAATAAACGAGAATTAAAGGGGACGAAATCCAAAGGCAATCAGAGAAATGAAGACGAAGAAAACAGCGAATCCGAGTAGAGAACCCGAGAGTGAGAAGTCGCAAGAGGTATGTTGTCATTCCAATTTTTGGCATATGGCCGGTGTTTCAACCTCTGTGTTACAAGGTAGAGGGTTTGTAGGTATAGGTTTATGGGAATTCATTCCAGA
This sequence comes from Ceratonia siliqua, assembly GCA_034509205.1. Lineage (NCBI taxonomy): Eukaryota > Viridiplantae > Streptophyta > Magnoliopsida > Fabales > Fabaceae > Ceratonia > Ceratonia siliqua. Next base: position 11,566 of record JASKGM010031436.1, on the reverse strand, counting down.
TTCTACAAAATAGCATTGTGGTTTTGATAGTTTCGATTTCTGTAAATTTGCTTCTACCATGGTAAATACTGTTTTTTTTCTCTGGGATTCACATGTGTAAGGATATTGGTTTCTAGATAGATTATGGCTTCTGGTGTTGGCTTGATAGCTGGAAAACTGATTGTGACTACTAATCTAACAATGCGAACTCAATACTTGTTTCTGATTTTGATTATGGGGTTTTGAGCTTGAGTGTAATTTCCGGTTTCTAAGATTGTTAATGCTTTATGTTAAATGTGTGAAATAAACCCAATTTTGATTCAAACCCCCTCTTAACTGACTTCGATCTTATGCCTGTGGGGAGGGACTCTATTCTGAATCACGTCTGCCATTCTGGAAGGGATCTGGAGAGACTCTGTATGATATGCGTTTCCACCCAGAATGTTAAGCATGCTTAGTGAGACATCTGGTGAATAGGCTTCGATGGTTTATTTCACATTTTTTTTATTTATTACAAAGAGGTCCAAGGCCCAAAGCTTTAATTTTAAAATACAAAGGAATTTCAATAGAGTTATAAGGCCCAATCGGTTCAATAAAAAGGGTTCAAAGCCCGATACTTCTAAGTTGACTCCAATGGCCCAGTCAAATGTTTGTAAAAATTGAATTTGAACAGGATTCAGTATTCTTATAAATAAATGAGATTTTGACTAAAAAACCTAGAGGATAACATTCTAATTTCCGTATCTTCAAAAAGGCATTTTTGCTTTAATACTTTTAAAATTCAAGTTTGGATCTCAATATTTGTAAAAAAACTCATATTTGTCCCAATACTTTTGAAAATTTAAACATTGACCATATACTTTTAAGAATTATACTTTAGTCCTCATATTTTTATAAATTACAATTTGACCCCATACTTTCAAGAATTATATTTTAGCCCCTAAATTTCCTAAAAGTCACATTTAGGCCCTCATTTCTTTTAGATCTTTATATTGCCCCATTACTGTCATAAATTTTATAGACTTAACGTTTAATGAACTTTCAGTAGAAGTTTATCTTCTCCGAAGTTCAGTTTTTTATGGACTTTCAGTAGAATTTCATTTTCCCAAAGTCTTAATTTTTATAGGCATTTTGTAGAGGCATGTTCTCTCTAATGTCGTGGTTTACTGTCCGGACTTTAAGTGGAAATTTGATTTCCCCTAAATATCTTAACATCATAATCAATTTAATAAAATCATTTTTGAACTACGTTGACGTTGATCCCTTTTAGGGTACGTAGGCACTTACTTGGTAAGGCAGGTCTAGTTATTTATTTTTTCATCTTTGTCTATTATTTTATTAATAAAAATGGATAATTAAAATATAATAAAATTATTAAGCACAAACAATTTAGGGTAACCATCATTAGGGATAGACGTCGTGGGGTACCTTACACCTTCTCCACACGTAATTAGACTCCCGAACCCTTTCTCTGGTTGCAAAGGCCAGTTTTCCTTTCTTTTTTAAGGATCTCAATTATCCTTCTAATTAATTGGTGACGACTCCTATTTTCTCTGCGTTTTCCCTTACGTGCTCTAAAGTCATAAAATGATGGCTTTTCACCGACTGTCACGTTGTGACAATATGAAACACTATGTCCCATAAAACACACAAATAGTTTGACATCAAAGTGAGTCTCCTATAACAGATTTGTTGTGTTATGAACTGTGTACATAATTATTGTTTTGGGATGTTCATATAGGGTGCACAGATTGTGATTATGTGCATCCATATTAGTATGAGATGTTCCTAAAGAACATAAGCTAAGATTAGTTGCCGAAAGTGCTATATAAGACAAATTTGTAATTGTAAATAAGAACATGCTCACAGTTTTTTCACTTGCATTAAGTAAACACTGTACATATATTTGGATGAAATATTTGATATGGTCACTTATTAAACCTAAAATGCTTACACATATTGCCATAACCAAAATTGTAAGAAAACTACATAGCCCAAAGTCAAACAAAATGCCATAACCCACATAACTAATAAGATGCTATAACCTAAAAAATGATCAATATGCATACACCACAGTACCGTTATACTGCACCATTCACTTAAGATGTGAAGACTTCCTGCATAAGATAGGCATGTATGACAATGGTAAGAGCAGCCACACTCTATGCAATATTCGGTATCCATCTCATAAACTAATAAGTGCTTTAATCTAGAAAAAACCAAACAAATTAAAATAAGCAGTAAATAGCATAGTATTTAGAACAAGGGATGTTGGTACATAACAAAAACACATCGAAGGTCATTAACAGAAGATATGGTTTAAGAACACTCATTTACTAACAAGTTAAATCATCTCATAAATAGTCAATACCCTATGAGCAAGTTCAATGTACAAATAACCAGCATTAATTCAGCAAAAGAACATAAAGAAACAATAACCTTGAAACAGCTTTGTGCATGAGATACTGCAGTGATGGAGATTATTTTTAGATATATATAAACAGATGTCAAATAATATAATGAATTTTATTGGTATAATATGTTACAAACAGTTTTTGATTGGAGTAATATTTATTGAGAGTATTTGTGCACGAACATAATCTTGGTGGTCAAGGCACTAGCAAACTTACACATGCTAAAGTAAAGGATCCTTAAATTAGAAAATAAATTATAGCAGAATAATTTGATTGGCTATAATTGATATCCTCAAATAAAGAAAGATAAGAATATGTCATAGTTGTTGAAGAATGAATGGGATTTTCTGTTTTTGCCTTGGCACCAAAGATTTCTACTTGTATTACTACTGCTCTCCTAGGAGCCTCCTATATTCTAACTTAGCCTTTGTAAGAACCTCATTCCTGCAATCATTATAGTCACTTAGTACCAATCACAATGCAAGTGTGAATTAATTTATATTAGTCACTAACTGTAAGGAGTAGAGTATTAGTCTACATAAAAACAGAAATATATAATTCAAAACAACAAATGTACATTAAAATACACACACCCCAACATCGTAGTTTTCCCAGTGATGTCTTCTCATAATCCAGAGTGCAACATACATGCCACAATCATAGCTAAAAGCAAATTCATATGTAAGAAACCAATTGTTCACCAAAAACATCTTTTAGTATGGTACATTAACCTATAGTCATTCTTACTCATTCATCTGGGGCTCACTTAGACTGGGGATGCTGACGAAAAATGTGTTATAGTCAAGGAATTGTGGTTCTATTAACATTCTTGTTGCCTGCTGCACAAATTGACTTGTAAAAGTGGCCTGGTATATGTGAACAAAATACAATCATGTTAACGATAGAGGTCTATAGCTTAAGAAAAAAGTTTGCATTTGAATAATCATATAAATATCATTCTACTAGTTTGGCAATCATTTATTCTCTTTCAGTGGTCAGACATTTAGGTGCCAATGAATCCAAATGGACGATCTTTTTGTTTGCTATATCAACAATAACAAGGTACCAGTGAACCTGTCCTTCATTGACTGGGTAGAAAACCTGAAAGTAGATGAATTTTGGAGACCAGTTAAAACCATTTATTAATGAATGTCGACAAAAGTAGCTTCCACTTATGCAACTTATGACTTTGAACTTAATACCCTATTGATTGATCCCTGTATTGGAATGGTAACATTAAAATAGTTCCAAACTCTCTATTGAACAAAGAAACAAACATTTTCACATAACTATCTATTGTGTTTGCAATGAACACCACCTACAAAAACCACATAAAAATATCATTCAATGGATAGTATAAAGTTGATGCCTCTTCTGCCTTATAACTTTCAGCTATGGCATCCTTAGATATATCATAATTGCTATCAACACAGATGGTGATGGGTTGATGGTTGGTTGCTTTATAAGTTGGCATATGTGAAGCCATTGACAAGGTCTTTTAGTTTATCCCACAAATGTTTTTGTTTGCTCCATGTGACAAAAGCAAGTTCATGTGTGCATATCAACACAACAGAACATTTTGACAAAGAAAATGTTAGTTAACACGAGCATATACAAAAGAATACATGTTATTACTATACTTGAAAGATATTAAATTCGAAGTATGAGTTATTGAATGCCCGCCAAAGAGCATTAAACCCCATTGGTAATGGAATAAACTTGCATGAAGTTGTTTGGACTTCAAGCTCCACCCACCCGTGCAAACCAAATATGTAGGTAGTAGGCTTTTATGTGAATGTAATATCAGGTATGACAAAAATAGCTTCGACTCAGCATCATATTTACCGTATTTGCTTAATAATTGGTCTACAACACAACATACACAGTTTTTGTGTTAAGTGGGAAGATGCAAGCTCAGGTAGAAGAAACTTTTTAGCAATGATACCCAATACAACCCAAATAAAAAAATGAAATATACCAAAGAATCAGATAACATCAGAAGATGAAGTGGTCAAGAATGGAGTTGGGGTGTGATACCGTTTGCATTACCTATGTTTCCATCTACAACAAGAATTGAGTCAGGTTGAGTAATGGCTTTAACAATTTTCAGTAATAAAATGTGGTATATAGGAAGCTGACAATAGAGTACACCTATACAACCTCTGCAGCGTGATAGTAGGAAAAAAACTTGTATAATCACCAATAAAGAAGCTACTTGCTAGCTTTCCTTGTGTTATGGGATGCAGGGGGAAATTTTAAGAGAGACCATGCCTTGGTGGCCAAAAAATATTTTATTTTTATCACTTGTTCTCATCAATTTCTTTTCATCATCGCCGACGTTCTCCAAAACTGTCTGCACTCACTTATTGAGACACTTCCATTCTTCCATTTCCATATTCGACTGTTGATGGCGTACGTAATGTGCACCAATTGCGTGTTTGACATTATTACTCATAAATGGGGCACCTCAGCATCTAAAATTGAGGCATTTGAGGGAAAAACGATGTACATGTCACCTCCCTACCTGGGTAGTTGGTAGAGATGCATATGGCTTTACTCCATGGCAATAAATCATTTTTTCTTCTCATTTTTTGCATGGTAGGAAATCATTTTGTTAAGTTTACAATCGTAGAACCTATAAGTGGTCTCAGTACAAGCCAATACACAAAGGGGTGGCTGTTGATAACTTGATATATGTGAAGAGAATGGTTAAACATTTGGCTCTACTGCCAATTTACAATCAAGCCTCTTCGTCTGTTTCATATTTAGCAGTATATTATGTTTGAATAATAATTTCTTAAAGAGTAAAAAAATGAAGATTAAGTAAAGAATGTTCGAATACTCAATGAGTAATTTTTTATATTTTCTTTAGTTAAATACTTTATCTTCCCTTTAGAACTCATAAGCTTTCTCTTCAGTGGACTATTCTAGTTTGTTTATTTCATCAACACTTAAATTCTCACAAAATTCTTGCACATTAACCTCCTCTCCCATTGATGACTCAACTAAGGCCATGCTGACTATTTGTTACCTGTATTTGAAGGAAGAGTAATCTCTCATAATGCAGTAAATTTACTTTGCTTTCAATTAGTTGGTTGAACCTGTAGAACTCCATGGAGTGCTAGCAAGGAACCTTCTCAAAACATCTAAATGAATATACAAAGTATATAAGAAATTTCATAACATACAAGAATATAAATAAGTACAATTGCATAGCAACCAACATCCAAGATATCCCAATACCAAATAAATAAGCAAAATGATACGTGCTTAGCAAGTGAACACTGTTTATAATGAAAATGTATCACTTTTTCTATTACCATCACTACACTCATTTTTCTATTAGCTAAGTAATAAATTAGGTACTGTTAAAAGAATGTCACATGCACGTAAAGTCTACTATGGGTTTTTCTATCACCCAACACAAAGATGAACCAAATGTTTCATAACCAAAGAAAGACAAAGGCAAATGGTGAGAGAGGAAAAAAGTACACTGTTTATCTTTAAATATATAGAGGATGGACCCTATAATGTAAAATGCTTCTTCATTGAAATAACTAACTTCTAAAATTGCTTGCCATGTTTGTGATGATGTGAGACTTCACAGGTTTATTGCTCAATCTTCTAAAAAAATTGAAAAGTCAAACTTTACCAACTATATTACGTAATGTAGCTCTCCTCTCAAGATCTATGCTTAAATTAAGTCTTTTATATATTAAGTAATATATAAACATCTCATGCATAACTCTTTTAAGTTTATTTTAGAAGAAAATGTTTCTCTTTCAAGTACCATTGGTTGAAGAATATCAAAGTAAACAAAAATGTTTCTCTACATCCTTGTGTTCAAGTTTCAATAAAGCTTCCCAATTTTTTTTAACCTAAGATAAATTCTTACATTAATTGTAAACATATTATATATTTTTTAAGCTAAGATAAATTCTTACGCTATAAGATCTGCAGACTATACAGCAGCAAGTTTATGAATTCTTAATTGTTTAGTTATATAAATTGTAAATGTTCAAAACTCAGAGCTTCTTTAAAATGGGTCTTTTGTTTTCTAAGAATAATCATATCCAAGAAAGTTATTAGTTCAAATTGACAGTGACGACCTTGAAAGAGAAAAATTAACACAAAAAATAAGAGCCAACAAAGAAGAAGATTGAGGAGGATTACTACTACTATAGATATCATTCTCATTTTTATATATACACTTGTAAAATATATATTATATGGTGCAGAGATTAATTAAGAACAATAACACCATCACCATGCATATACGCAAATGGGCAATAGCCAAACATATTATATACACAATTAGGGTCTCTGATATTCTTTAAAATAAGGCAAGTGGGATCACTGTAATTGTCCATTAAAATGACTACAATGCTAGGCATGAAGTAAATGACTTCTCTAAGCTTCAATTTGAATCATTGTAGCTAAATACTTCTCTTTAAGTAAAATGTGGTTCTTATATCATAAACTTAGCAAGAATTCTTTGCTTTTTCAGTATCTTGTAATGCTTATTTTGCTGAATCTATACAAAACTAATTCATAACAATTTATACATAAGAACGGGTGAAAAACAATTAGGAGTAAAAGCTTGTGACCAAATTCTTTTTCTATTCACATAATCATACTATCAACCATAAAACAAAACACATTTCATTTTGAAGAAACACATAACCCAGTTAGGGAAGTAGTATAGGCGAAGAGAGAATACTAAATGGAAAGCCCTAAACACATGGTTCATCCTCCTTTAGTTTTACGCTCTTAAGATAAAGTACTCAATAACTTGAATAGCACGTCTTCTTTCCTGATTCACAGATATACCAAAATGAAATTTTTAATTATATTAGATTCTTAGAAACTAACTTATGTCATGCAAGAGAAAACTGGTTAGTTATAGCTACAGTCTCCAACAGGACATTTCAATGTTGAGATAAAAGAAATATGTTCCTCTTATCTGACTTCATCAGAGAAAACAAGTAATATAATATTTTTTAGAATTCCTAAATTGGCCGGGAAGTAGAAGCCACTCTATTAGTGGAATGACAGCAATAACTAGAAGGAAAAATATAAAAAACATCTGAAGATCAAGCTGTTTGTCTTGGATGCATAAAATCAACTAGAGGTTCTTCCATGGAGAGCCGAACTCGAACTCGTTCCAATTAGAGTCTTCTGCTCTAAGTTTGTATTATCTTCCCCTACTTTCGATTCAACTCACTATGCTTTGGAAAGGGTAAGAATAAAAGATCACATAATCATACTATCAACCATAAAACAAAAAAGATTTCATTTTTAAGAACCAAAAACATAAATTTCACAAGAGAAAAGCTACATAGAAACACATAACCCAATTAGCGAAACAGTATAGGTAAGAATGAATTTCTGATTTGCAAGGCACAAATACCTTGAAGAAATGGCACACAATCTCAAGTTGTAGAATAGTGAAAAAATGACACAAAGTCTCGGTGGTCGCCTCCTAAGTTCGCCTCTGGGTTGCAGGTGAGTGAATAGAGCAAGAGGGGAAGACGAGGGGTTTACAGAAAAGAAGACGTGGGATTTTGCATAAGTGGTTTGCATAAGTTAAGATAGTGGGGTTGGTTTGCAAAAATGTCATCGGTGGTTGCAGAAATGGTTTGCAGGGTGAAGTGAAGATGGCTGGGGGGGGAGGGGTTTTCTTTGCAGAAGCATAGACGTGATGCAGAAGTGAAGTTTAGGTTTCAAAAATTTACCCCAGATGAAACGAACCGTTTGAACAAATGGTACTTTTGCAAATTTTGTTTAATGTGCTTACCTTGTAACTGATTATTCTCCTCCTGAATATTCCAACTCAGGAGTAGGACAGCATCTGCCTTTAGTTTGTTTCAAATTATCTGTCATTTTACATTACTAAGAAATATTAATTATTATTTTTAAATTTTATCCTTATTTATTATTATCTTTAATAGAGTATTACAAAGTTTAAATTAATTTTAATAAGAATAATTTAGTCTAATATAATTATTTTTTATTATAATTAAAATTATTTAATAATTTTTTTAATTCTTGTATAATGAATTTCGGATGAAATATTTAATAGCATCTGGTAAACATTAATTCATTTAATAGCCTTCAGAATTGGTTAATAGTTATGCAATTAGTGTCTTCACAATTAGGCTGCTCACTTCAATGCTCTGGACAATATAAATTATGACATTTTTCTAAAATTTGTTTAATTAAGTACATGTTTATTGATAAATAAAAAATTATTAAATAAAATAATTTTAAATAAAGAATAATTTTAAATAAATAAAAATAAATAAATAAATATTATTTTTTATAATTTTATTGATAAAAATATAATGAAAATTTTTAATTAAATTTTTAAAAAAATAACATTATTTAAATTAAAAGTCATTAAATTAATTTTTTATTATATTAAAAATAAAAAAATACATTTAAGTCTATATTTAAAATTTTTTACGCACCATCCTTACAAAATTTCAAATAATTTTATTACTAGAACTCTAACTCTGTCACCTAATACAGTCAGCGGTCATCATCAAGCTCACGTATTCATCATTATTTTTTAAAATTTATTATTTTAAATGATTTTATAATAATAATAATAAAATTGAATATTTTAAAATATAATATCTTTTTAAGTGAGAGAAAGACAGTTTACAAGTTTAAATTTTGTTTGTTTGGATTTATTTTAATAATAAATTATTTATTTTTAAAAAATAATATATTTTTATAAAAATATAATTATTTATTTAGATTATAAAAAATAAATAAATTTATAAAATAAAAAAATTTATAAAAAAAATTAATGTAATTTCTTGATAAAAAAAGATAAAAAGAGAAAAAAATTTACATTTTTAAAATTTTTTATCATTTTTTAAAAACTTTTTTTTAATTATTATATATAAATACAAAATAATTTTTCGAAAAAGAAAACTCCTCCAAGCCAAACAAACAGGCATTAGTACGATGTGAATTAAACGCTTACTGATCACTTGCTCCCCAACCGTTTCCTTCTCTCTCCCTCTTTTAATAACCTCCGCAAACCATTTTCTCCCACTCCACCATCTTCTTCATCGATCTTTCTCACAGTTCACAGCCATGGATCCAAACCCCACTGAAATAGCCCGTGATTTCCCTCCCTGGTTCCGTATCTACAAAGATGGTCGCGTTCAACGCTTCATGGGCACCGATACCACCCCCGCCGGAACCCATCCTCAAACCGGCTGTCTCTCCAAAGACATCACCATCAACCCAGAAACCGGCCTATCCGCCCGCCTCTTCCTCCCCAAAATTGCCACTCCCTTCCAGAAACTCCCCTTGCTTATTTACATCCACGGCGGCGCCTTCTGCGTCTGCTCCCCTTTTCACCCCTTTTACCATAACCATCTCAACACCATTGCCGCCGAAGCAAACGTCGTCGTTTTGTCCGTCAATTACAGGCTAGCCCCGGAGCACCCTCTCCCCATTGCCTACGACGACACCTGGGCTGCAATTCAGTGGGCTATCTCCCACTCTGACTGCACTGGTCCCGAGCCCTGGCTCAACGACCATGCCGATTTCAGGCGCGTGTTCTTCGCCGGAGACAGTGCCGGCGCGAATCTCGCTCACAGCATGGGTATGCGAGCCGGGGTTAATGGGGTCGGAGCCGGCGGGCTGAACCTGACTGGGCTCGTTTTGATTCACCCGTTTTTCTGTAACGAGAAACAGGACGAGTTGATAGAGTTTCTGTTTCCGACATGCAGTGGGCCGGATGACCCGAGATTGAACCCGACAAAGGATCCGAAGCTGGGGAAGCTGGGTTGCCGGAGAGTACTGGTAATGGTGGCCGGGGATGACTTTTTGAAGGATAGGGGTTGGAATTATTATGAAGCGGTGAAGAAGAGTGGGTGGGAAGGAGAGTTGGAAATGACGGAGACTGAAGGAGAAAACCACGTGTTCCATTTGTTTGACCCCAGCAAAGAGAAGGCTGTGACTCTGGTTAGACAGTTTGTTTACTTCCTGAGCCAAAACTAGACGACGTCGTTTAGGCCCCAACAGTGAATTGAATGGGAGATGGGGGAGTAGTGTGATTTTAAAATATGTTGAGGGGTATTTTTATCTTTAAATTTTTAAATAATATCATGCATTATTTATTATCTTTAACAAAAAATAATTATTATATTATAAAAATAATTATTGTATTATAAAAAGTTATTATTCAATTATTAAAAGTTATTATATTATAATTATATCATAAAAATTACTTTTAATAAAAAACAAAAAAATATATAAACAATATACTTTATTATTTAAGAATTTAGTATTCAAAACACTCATTAAGTGAGAATTTGGTCTCTCAATAAGAATAGATACCTAAAAAATTTTGTGCAATTTTTCTTACTTAATTGGAATGAATTTTAATTTTTTTCATAAATAATTTATTTATATCCATTAAGTTTTATATTATCTAAAAAAGTTATGATAATTTTTTATTTTCTAACTTTTTTTTTAATTTATCACTACATGATTTTCTCAAAATTTTAAACTTTAAGCATTCAACTTGTCTACTTATACGTATGATTTACCTAAATTTTGTATGGGATGTATTACTTTCTCAACTTGGAAGATAGTGAACAGAGTGGAGACCTATATCAAATTAAATTATCATGTTAAGTTTTTGGTGACCATTCTATAAATTTGTCACCATTTGGATCTTTAGTATTTCATAAAGGGGGATTCTTTTCTAGTCTGAGTATTTTAAAATACTCCACTAGGTTTTTCATTTTAAAAAATAAGTTTAAAGAATTTTAAAAAAATAATAAATAATAAAAAAATTTCTAACACAACTATTAAAAAATAATTTAAAAATGAAGTAGAAAAACAAAAAAAAAGTAAAAAAAAATATTTTAGTTATTTATTTTTTTTTCATATTTTTTTAAATTTCTTTAAACTTATTTTTTTAAATAAAAATTAAAAAAAATATTTTACTCTGGAGTATATACTAACTCCAGAATAGGTAGAATGCACATTTCATAAAGTTACGTTACAGTCAAGTTAAAATTATAAATAATCACAATTTTAAACATCTTTTAAAAAAAATTTAAAATAATTTTTTTAAAAAATCGGAACGATTATGGCATTACAGCTTCAAAAAAGAAGAACCGAATCATGTTAATATTTCATGC
>JASKGM010031415.1:12357-23062 GCA_034509205.1 Ceratonia siliqua | reverse complement strand
ATAATTTTTAATACCTCATTTAAGTTAATTTTAAATTTTTACTACCTATTGATACATACATAGACATATATATATATTATTAGGAGAAAGCATAACTGTGATAAGGATTAAACTTCTGTTCATACATATCAATAATCATTTCAACCTAAAATCTTAAATTTTTAAAAAATAATCATAAATAAATTTTTATAATTTTTAAACTCGCACATAAATAAATCCCATGTCAATACTCGATCAACTTTCTAGCTGTCTATATAAGTATAGCACCTGTGTGTTTAGGTCCGCTTGCTTCCCGCTTTCTCCTCCATCGAACATAATTCCAAAGTTCAAACCCTCAGTTCTTTGTAGCAAATTAGGCAGTTAGAATACTATACTTTCAAAACCCAGAAATCCAAATATCCCACATATCTGAGTTGTTCTGAAGATCAAATTGTCCTTTTTCCTCGAGGAGGAGCTAGAGAGAGAGTTAGTAGTGATTTTCATCCCACTTGCAAACATGGCTTTCTCTCATGGTCTCACTTTGGCATGAGTTCTGTAACCCCTGAAGCTTAGCAGAGCTTTGAATTCTTCAAATATTACCTACCCTATTTAGCTTTTTCTTGCCGTTGATGGACTACTTGAAGGAACTAGAAGGCAAAAGAGTCCATGATTATATTCACCAGGTAAAGATGGCTAAAATAGCAAGGCCTATATGGGTTCCGGGACCAGTCATGGTGGGTGCTGGTCCATCCGGGCTAGCTGCAGCTGCTTGCCTTAAAGAGAAAGGTATTCCAAGCCTAATCCTTGAAAGGGCTGATTGCCTAGCTTCAATGTGGCAGCTCAAGACCTATGACCGCCTCCGCCTTCATCTTCCAAAGCGATTCTGTCAGCTCCCTCTCATGCCATTTCCCAAAAACTATCCCTCTTATCCAACCAAACAACAGTTTGTGGCCTACTTGAAGGTTTATGCTGATCATTTTGATATAAAACCAGCTTTTAGCAAGACAGTGGTCAACGCGGAATTTGATCATAGAATTGGGTATTGGAGGGTGAAGACTGAAGGACAGAAAAAGGAGATGACAGAATATGTTTGTCAATGGCTGATAGTAGCTACCGGAGAGAATGCTGAGGAGGTAGTGCCTCAAATTGAAGGAATGGCTGAATTTGTTGGGCCTATTTTACACACTAGTTCCTATAAGAGCGGCAGTGTGTTTTGTGGGAAAAATGTTTTGGTGGTTGGATGTGGGAATTCAGGCATGGAAGTTTGTTTGGATCTCTGCGAACATAATGCTCGCCCATCCCTTGTGGTTAGAGATACGGTGAGCATACTTAAACTGATCTATCTGCATCATAGCAAAGATATTTTATCAAGTACTTGGTCATGACATAATGGGTATTTGCGATCTCTTTGTCTGTTCTTAGTAATTCTCTTTAAACACAGGTTATTAAAGTGTACCAAATCTACAGATCAGTAGTTTGAGGGTTAGTCTGGTAAGCCAAGTGGTCGTCAGAGACCCATGTTTTTGACATAGCTGGAAACTGCAAAGAGAACGCGGTTTGCTATATTATATATATTATAGCAGTTATAACAATAACTCTCGAAGAGTATATGTCATTGTTCTCGTATACTTTTCTTGGAATTCGTTTGCATGCGCAAACACGGTCAGCATCCCAAAATCTTGAATAATATGGCATTTAGTTCAATATTTTCTCTGCACAGAATCACTGTCAGTATTTTTACAAATATCTGGAAATATGAAAAGATGATTGTCATTATCTAGTCTCATGTCTACAATTTCCTAAAAAGGTTCTTTAGCACCTTTTTCATTTGTAATCTTTCCTTTTTTTTCCTGCAGGTGCATATCTTGCCTCAGCAGATGTTTGGAAAATCTAGTTTTGGTTTATCGATGAGTTTGCTCAAGTGGTTCCCCATACGCCTTGTGGATCAGTTCTTGCTTCTAATGTCACATATCATGCTTGGGGACACAGCTCAATTTGGACTTAATCGTCCCAAACTTGGTCCTCTGGAGCTCAAAAACTTGTACGGCAAGACACCAGTTTTGGATGTTGGGACACTTGCTCAGATCAAAAGTGGTAGAATTAAGGTTAGATGATTAGATCCTCCCCACCCCCAATCAAATTCAAAAGGATTTTTATTATTATTCTGTTTTCTTGTCATAATCAACCAAGATTGCCTTTTCCTTTAATTAAGGTAAATATGATTTTAAATAAAAATTACATTTTTCCAGTTTCATTGTCTCCAACATTTTCGCCTTCAATATATATAGGTCTGCCGGGGAATTATACGATTAACACAGCATGCAGTGGAGTTTGTTGATGGAAAAGTAGAGAATTTTGATGCTATTATTCTGGCAACTGGTTACAAAAGCAATGTACCCTCTTGGTTAAAGGTGATTCTTTGTTGCTGACTCTGGCACTTAGTCCCATGATTCATAATATCAAATTATAATTTAATAGATGGTGGGCTTGAAATTCATTGTGATCAGGGCACTGACATGTTCTGTGAGAAAGATGGGTTTCCCCGGAAACCATTCCCAAATGGATGGAAAGGTGAAAATGGACTATATGCTGTGGGTTTCACTAAACGAGGCCTCCTTGGTGCTTTTATGGACGCAAAGCGAATTGCAGAAGATATTGAAGATAGCTGGAAAGCTGTGGAAGCCACCCATGTATTGGAGGTCACTCGTCCACTTGCATGATGTGAGAAAGATATAAATGTTTTGGATTAGAAAAAGAAAAAGGATGGCTCTTCATGGTGCCTTTGACACAATGCTATGTACCAAAACAGTTCTTCTCCCATTTCAGCACAGCAGACACCAAAAAGAAGAAAAGGAACTTGAGAAAGAAAAGAAAAAGAAGCATGTAGAGGATGTGTGGTTCCCATCCATTCACAATAACCAGCAGGGAATTGGGTTTACCACTTAATTTGGGTGATTTGATGTGTATTTAGCTTGGTGGGTTGAAATTAAGTATATGCTTGTTGTATTATAGATGAGTAGATCTTGTACATTGTCAAATCTACCTAGCTAGTTAATTTTTTTGAGAGAAGGGGTGGTGGGCTGCTTTGGTTTTCAATATTATGTGTCTTAGGCAATAAGCAGTGCTGATGGTTATATATAGAAATTGTATTGGATGCGAGATGAGTGTATAGAAATAATGTGATGTTTCCATCAATTTGACCTTTGTGTTCTTTAAATTATTGATTCGAGATAATTTCATGCTTTCATATGTACAATTACTAACTTGGAGCTGGGGGACCATCAGAAATCTTATTCTGATTAAAAACATTGGAAAAAAGCCATTCAAAAAGAGAGAAAAAAAGAGTAGCATAAAAAGAAAAGTCCATTAGACTATGAAAAAGGTCCCAATTCCCATGAACATGAAAGTGGCCCTCTGGTTATCTATATAACTTATGAAGGTTACCTTCTTTTTTTTTAATATTTTACATGTTAAATAAATTGCTTTAATCGTTATCTTCATTGCCTCATTGCCAGGCCCTTTCCATCGTCATCAGGAAGTCGGACCACCTGCGCTTCTTGAAAGTCCACAAAACCTCCACAACCATTTGATCTCTGCCAACACTTTTATGGGCTGGATGGCTCTAATAAATGTATGACAAGTTAGGGTTGAAATTCAAGTCCAGTGCCCATGTAAACTGCATACTAAATTAAACTTTGAATTCAAAGATGAAGGAGAATACAGTATCACATTTTCTATATGGGCGCCCATAAATCTATGTTATAGTTATACCCACTACAAATGATACAGAATAGTTGCCTGGCACAGGATATTGCTAAAAAGAGATAAACCTTGGTTTTGGATTTATTGAAAATGACAATAACACAGGGAGTTAATTAGTTAGGGTTTAAAGATACGTTAATGTTGGCATGTTTTATTCCGACCGATGTGTAGGTGAACCCATAACAATCTTAAGGTTGTGACTGAAGACAACTATCCACCACCCTTCCCCAGGTCCCAAACCTGCATAAAAACTATCAACATGAAAGGGTTTTCTAATGGTACAATTCAGGGGAGGACCAGCAAAGTTTGCCCTAGTAATTATTGCCTGACCCATGACACCCCTCAATGTCATCCTTAACATCTTAATTCCTCTTCCCTGCCGACCATCTTCATCTTCTTTTGACCTTTAACCTGTCATCTTGAAATCTTAATATTCATAAACAAAAAGATATTAAGCTTATCATAAAAGTTAGCCAACATTTAGATATTTTTAGCAAAAAGTTTCACTCGATAATGCCACCATTTGTTCTCTTTTCAGATTTGAGCATGTTTCACCTTCTCCCACTAAGATTTTTTGTTTTTCTTTTAGTAGAATATTCCCACTGACATGCTTATTAATTATGGTTATAATTTCAATCATTTTATACAAATTTCTTTGCGCATCGCATATTAAGTTTTATATTTCTTTTCTCTCTTGCATCTATCTGCCACTATACACTCAAATATACAAATATAAGCTCTAACTAATAGTCTTTTATAGTCTAAGTGAAAATTCACTTGGTTTTATTTACACAACAAAATTTGACAAAATTTCAAAGCAATGAATATAAAATGAGACAAAATTATACTTTCACTTCAGAAGGTTTAAGATATTACGTGAAAAAGTAACTTCATTTAAACGCGCATCTTAATTGCAGCTTCATTCTGTTTTGCAATTTCTTTGCCACGAAGGAAATTAGCAACTGTAATATCTATATTGGATAAGAAGAGAATCATGTATAAAATTATGTTGAGCAATTAAATATGATAACAAAGGTTGTCACGTGACATTAATCCTAGCTGTAAATATCGTCTGAGTTATGTTCAGTTTTGTGTTTGGGGTGAATGGGATTTGAGTTGCCATGTCCTAAATTTAAGGGGCGACAAGAAAGTACTTCATTGTAAAAAAACAAAAGCAAAAATCAGTTTCTTGAAGCTCAAAGGGAAAGGGTGTATAAATTTATGTAAGTGATAAAATTACAAAAATACATGTTATATGAAGGTAAATGGATATACGTTTAGTTAAGAAAATAAAAATGCAAATATTTAACACAAGGTGTTTGTAAGGTACGTATTTCATATTATTGACAGGTACAACAATTTTGAAAAAATCTTATAAAGTGCTAATAAAAATACATGTAATTTTTCAAAAATATCATAAATTAATAATAAAATAAAAAACCCTTGGTTATTAATTAAAAAGCATTGGAAATAAAAATCACAGACTCAAGGGGTCGTTGCCGTCTAGGTCAGATATCATCTAACTTTTTCAGCAGCTTAATTACATGTGGTGCATTAAATGATGTTTTTGACTTGTAGTGAAAGAAATCTCTCTATTCCAAGAGCATGATCATGACTTAAAGGGATTGAGATTGTATGTTCTACTAGATATGTTTGATAGATTTAGGTAACTGAGTTATTTGCATACAAGTTTCCCTTTCAAAGGGTGTAAGGGATATGACAACGAATTATGGCGATGACAGTGATTGTAAGGCGAAGCTAGGTAGTAGTAGATGATGACAATGTTATTGATCATGATATTGGTATTACTATATGATAGTGACAATCATAATGTAGTGATTGTGATGAAGCGAGGTTGGGCGGCGCTAGCATGATGAATGGAAAATAAGACATCTCTTACACTTAAGCTGAGGATAGATGATTATATATCTTAAGTATTTTTATTACCATCAAAGAAACGAGTATATATAAGGCACATTTTAAGGATTAAATGAATTAAAATATGCCTTCTTCATTATCCTACTATCAATTAATCCTCTTGAAAGAAGTATATATTACATTTTTTAATGTGCAGATTAAACAAAGTAATACTATACTTTTTCTTAATATATAATTAACAAGTCATTATCACGACAAATTTAAGACTTTTACTTACATTTGTGTGTGCTTAATTACAACAGACAGCTATCATATTATTTAGGGTTATGGATTGGGGAATAAAATCTGTACGAAATTGAAGGACTTGCCCTACAAATATACGTTAGAATTAGTATATGGTCCTGATAATCAGTGATGCCAGGGGAACATTACCTCTCTTAACCCCAGTTCAGCTCTCCTATTGTTGGGGCACATGCTCATGAATCTGGACCATACAGTTCATATATTTACTGCCTTCAATTAGTATGCGTGGTCCAAGAAATTAATTGTAATAACCGTATAATTGGGTATTCTGCTGGACCATTTGCCATTAGTTTTAGATGAAGAGAGCTCATCACCGGCCAGTCACCACTGAGGGTGACTTTCGGTTATTAGACTCTTACAATTGCCTAACTGTTGCAAGAACAGCGCTGTTAATTAATAGCAAATAGTCAAATATATATCCTACTCATGATCTTGATCATTTAAGATGCAAACTTTTATAATTAGTGTTCATGCATATAAATGTTAATCTTTCCACTCTCCAGCAAGCTTATTACCAACTGATCATATAGATTAGAAGGTGAGGAATTGTTACCCAAATTGAAATGTGATACCAACTAGAAGCTGCAGGACGTAATGTAGCCTTGATGGATGTGACAAACAATGATTGCTTCATTTTGGCAATTAGAGGTTCGGCGGACTAAGGAACTAAAGAAAGCCATTATTAATTTGTAGATACTAGAGTGCTTGTCCCTAATCTAAGAAGATTGTAGCCCTTGAGAGCAAAATCTAGTGAATTGGCCTAACTCCTCCTCCTTATCTAGTACACCACTTAACGGATGTATAATCATCTCTATGCCTGCTGTAGGCAAAGGGTCTAAGATCTTCTAAAATCGGAGAAAATTGCTTTGATATCATGATAAATTTTTGTGATAATTTAACTCCTCTTTACAAAAATACTTTGTGAGATGAGAAATGACTCCCATTTATATATAATCTTTAATAACATTATTAAGCCACGTGGGACTTCCAACAAGGAGGCGCCAGGCTTGGAGGTCAGCATGGAAACGGATGTTTGTCTGTGCTCACTTTATTACGTAGATGAAAAGGGCAAGACATGCAGGCGGGTGTGCGTGTGAAGCGTGAACATTATGAGTGGTCAGAAACTTTAGTGATGATGGGGAAGGAGTAGCTGAGAGATAGTCATGAGAAAGGAATTTTTAGATGGGTATTGAACAGGGGTTTCTATGGACCACCACTTGCAACTTGTCTTCTTCAATCATTTTATGCCAATCCTCACTTCACATGTTATGGGATTCCAGAGCAAACGGATTGCACAGAACTTGCACTATCCACTTTCGTGAAATCTCTCCATCTCACTTGGCCCCGATTTATAATAATGTAAAACACCGGCATACATATCCCACTGCAGACAAAACCATAACCTCATCTGCTAATTTTCATCTCATACCTCTCAAGGCCTTCCAAGAAGATGCCTCTCCTGCTACCAATTTCAACAAAAGTTAGCAATTACGTGAAAGAGTTGTGGTTTTCTAGCAATTATCACATTGTGAATATCAAACCACTATAACCTCCAAGATGTGATAGATTTTGGCACAACTGCTGCGAAAACGATAACCCATAATTACGGGGTTAAGTTAGAGTGGACCATCAATCATTAGCATCTATTAGTCAACAATCTGTATCTTTCACCAAGTCTTGATTTCTCAGTAGATCTGATTTGCATGCGCTCGAAGAGAAGACCGTGGAAGTGACAATTGATCAAGTAAGCTGCAATGGTTAAAAGTTATCGACTGTTTAGTAATAATCAGGCTTCTTCCATTTACAAAAACAGAGGTATTTGAGAGGGACAGAACTAAAGAGTAGCGTCCCCATTTGCCTGATGTTTCCTGAAGGGGGAGACTCCAACTCAGCAGGCCGGGCACTTTCCTCAGTGGCATCAACCCCATTTTCTTGGAATATCAATCGTGGAATCTTCTCTGCCTCAAAAAAGGCCAGGTGCACATAAGAACAATATCCTGAAACACTTTGGGTTGGGTGGTGTCTCTGGGATTCCCAACTTGGCTTTCTGTTCTTGATCAGTAGGTGGGAGGGAGATGGGATGGGATCCACCATGCGTAGTGGAGAACCTGAGATTCTGTACTTAGTCCCCCATTTTCAAAATCTTGGACTTTTCTTCCTACTCCTACTCCTAGTGTGAATCCTTTTTCTTTCATTCACACCGCTATTCTGCCATGTGATGACCGTATCCTATCACATTCATTGCTGATTTGCTTCCTGCTATATCTTCCATTCTTCTTCAGTCCATTAACAAGAGAACATGGCCCAATTTAATCATTTCACTTAGCAGCGTACATTTATCTAAGGCATAAATGATGGGCTTCACCTAGTTTGTAGCCAGTATGAACTATCTATTGGGCTTCGCCCTCCTATTGAGCCCATTTCCTCTCATTGGTTCGGTCCATTAATAGAATAGGCCCTTGCCATACATATGCAGTGACCCACATAGATGACACCAGATTATTGGACATCCATATTCTATCCGGTTTTAAAATAACATTCTTGCAGACATTGTATTAATGAGAGAATTGTTTATAGGTGGTGAGGCACTGTTATTTTTAGAATAATGCTTACAATTTTTTTTTGAATAATTATATTTTATTTATAGTAATATAATTACTAATAAAAATATTAGCAATTTTTAAATGAATATTATGTCAAAGATTAGTTTGTACTATAATATTCAAATTTAAAATTAACCTTTCTAATAAAGTAATTCATTTAATATTAAATTTAAATGAATATTATGTTAAAGATCATTTTTCAAAAACTGTTGTGTTAAATTGTATAGTGATTAATAAATCTTTTATATAAATAATTATAAAATTATTATAAGTATATAAAACTACTAAAGTAAATTAATACACATATGAATAAAAAATATAATGTTATCATTTAATACATATTAAGATTTGATGGACCAAAAAACTATTAACAGCTAAAACAACTTTAAAAAGCATCAGCTGGTACTTCTGATTTTAGAAAAAGTATCAAAAAGTTTTACCATAAATTGGACACTTGTTTACGTTGAAAGAAAAAGAAAGATTTACAGCTTTTAGTGGATAGTTATAAGTGAGTTCCTTATAGGAATTATTAGCTTCTTGTTCGGATGAGTGCTTAGCTAGACAAGGGTGGATTTAATTAACTTGTAGCTGTATTTGTTTATACTTTAGATGTATGAAGCATTATCATCAGGAAAACCCTGATTAACAGTTATCATTGCTGAGGAAAATGAAAAGAAACCAAAAGAAATGGCCCATCCATCAGTCTTTCCTAAAGTACCTTCCTTTCCTGCCAAAATTCCTCAATCTTATACCTCAAGAGGTACGTACCAGCCACAAAACTATCTGAAAACATCTTACTTTTTCTCAAAGAGAGCAATTTCCAGAAAGTATACGCAACTTTCTTAATCAAGTGTACGTCAAATTGCTTGATCAATGAAATAATTGAACAAAACAAGTTTAAATTATTTAGACACACCAAAGCTGCTATAAACATTCATGAACACAAGGTCAATAAACAAAGAGAATAACTATACAAAACGTTAAATAATCTGGGAAGTAAGGAGTTCAGAAACCGGGCAAAAAGCAAGCCTGAGACCTCACTGATCTCAGCTTCAACGACCTAGATTTAACACTGCGAGCTGTAGCTGGAGGTGCCGGACCAAACAACTCTGAGGACATTTCCATGAAGAATTTATCCACAATTTCAAGATATGCTGGGCAAGTAAGCCGAGAATAGTAATGAAGAACCTCTTCAATGTCCATTACATAATCCACATTGCCCATATCCAACATCTCCAACTCTCTCAGCTTCTTTTCCACCATACAATTTCTCTGTTCACTCATACCCATAGAACTAAGTGATGAATCTTGCTTTTTCCCCGTTTGTTGGGTTATGATCTTCTTATTACTTTGGTTATTATATTCCTCTCTTTCCTCCACCTGATTCTTCTTCTGCACTGGGCTTGCAGTGGATAAGCTGATGAAGCTTCCATTATAGACCTCCATTTCCTGCTTTTTTGAAGACGACAACATGGTTTTCTTCTTGCTTCTTCTCCTTTGTTTCTCTTTTTCTGAATCCCATTGGTGAGTGAAGTCAGCATAGAACTTCTCCAAGTCTTTATAACTCGGGTTGTCGTTCATGTCCATGACAGTAGCCGCAGCCAGAGAATAAGAAAACTGGTTGTGGTGGGATGTTTTGGGAAGCTTTTGGTATCCAGCAGAGAAGAAAGACTTGAAGTTGTGCATTGTCTTTTGGAAGAACTTCCTGGTGCTGGCAATTGAGCTTCTTAGCAGCATTGGTGATGGCAGTGATCGTATTAATTTTCGTAAAAGTAAACGAGATTTTCTGGTGGGTTTCTCTGTGTTGAGAAGAGAGAGAATAATATCTACCTGTGCGAATGTATCTATATTTGGGTTGCGGTTGGAGATGATGATCTCAGTGAAGATTTCTTTATACAGATGAGAGAAGCAGAGGAGCCATTAAAGGTTCTTTAGATTTTGTTTGGATGAATGGAATTACGTTGATTTATTGTTCTCTTTTGTCTTGACACGCTCCTTTGTTGTGCTCCTGCTTCCTAAGGGGACCCCACAACCTCGAAAGCTCGGCTTCTCTCTCGTATCACCAATCACCATGTGGGAGATATTGACTCTTTCGCCTTATAAATGAGTTATATAAGTTTCGTTGCTTTTACTTTTGATGGTGGAGTTGGTGTGTAGCCTCTTTGGGAGAATGAATGGAG